>APFE030422247.1:5553-46222 GCA_000404065.3 Pinus taeda | reverse complement strand
ACATACATAGCATTCAACATTATTCAGTGGAGGAGTAAAAGATTTCCTTTGAAGAATTTCTTTCCTTGGCTGTTGATGGGGTTTTCTTCTCATCTCTTCGTTGTGCATTTCAGATTTCTCATTAGATTTTCTTGCCTTACCTTGTGAGCTAGATTCACCTTCAACAAATTCATAAAAGCCAAGACCAATTTTGATACTAGGGGATATTTGACTACCAAGAATGTCATCCAAAATATTAGTACTATCTTGAAATCGCAACAAATTATCCTTTTCTTCTAATTTACCTTTTAAAATATTTACCTCAACCTGATGTTGTTCTTCCTTTTCCAGATACTGTTTCCTTAGGTCTTCTTCAGCTTTTCTTCCTTCTTCCACTTGTTGCTTTAATTTGATCACTTCATGTTCTTGTTCTTCAAGAGCTTCTCTGTTCTGCTCCTTTGATTTTTCAAGATCTTCTTTTAGAGAGAGGATCTTTGATTCAAGTCTCTAAATTGTTATGCTCTGATCTTTTACTATATCCTGCAATTTCTCCCTTACCCTGGTTACTGTCTCCAATTGTTCATTTAATTTGTTAACTTCTTCAGTTTCTACATTCTTCTTTTCATATGCCATGAGACTTCTAATGTCTTCACTACCATTGAATGAGTCATTACTTTTAACATGGGTATAATAGCTTCTATTACCTTCTTCAGACATATTTCCTTTGTTATGAGGGCATCTAGCAGCGTAGTGACCAACTCTACCACATGAAAAGCATTTGAAAGGTAGCTTACCTTTGAACCGTCCAGTTCCCCATTCAAGATTCTTGACAAAATTTACCTCATCTTCTTCCTCTGTCATGTATCCTGATGCTTCGAATGCGGCTTCTGATGGTCCCTCTTTTCGCATCTCAAAAGCAGTTAAGATTCCGTGAAGCTGTGACATGGTGATTTTCTACAGATTTTCCTTTTCTTCTATGGCAAACACTTTGGAATCAAATTTAGCAGACAGGGATCTCAAAACCTTTTCAACTAAGACAAATTCCTTAAATTCTTCACCCAAATTCTTCATACAATTTACAATCTCATCCATACGCAGGAAGTAATTAGCTATGATTTCATTACTATGCATCTTAAGGTTTTCATACCGGATTCTGAGAGTTTGAAGCTTTGCTCTTTTTACCTGTTCATCTCCTTCGTAGCTTAGAATGATTTTGTCCCATATTTCCTTAGCTGATTTGAAATGCATGACCTTCATAAATTTTGATTGTGTCAAACTTCCCCCAATAAGACAGTAAACTTTTGGCATTGAGCTCATATTGCCTTTTCTCTCTGTGACATCTGTTAGGATTGCTGAGGGAATTTGTATCCACCTTTCTACGATTCCCCAAATTCTGCTCGCAAGCGATTGTAGATATGCTGTCGGTTCTTATCTTTCCAGTGGGTAAAGTTGTTCCCGTCAAGTATTGGTGCCTGATTTGTGTGCCTCTCTATTCTGGATATCCATTTGATGGATCTTTTCCTTCAAGCGATCAAGCTTCTTCAAAAGACCTGCTCTGATACCAATTGTTGGAATAAACTGAGGGGGGGGGTGAATAAGTATTATCAAATCAGATACTTTTCAATTTTCATACTCAGATTCATATACGTGGCTTCAGTTCAGTATATCCGCATATATACGCGACTGTGTTAAATGCAACTAGCATACATGCAGTAATCTTATGATTCAGTTAGCTTATCTTCAGTAAATGCATTAGAACATTATTAACCATATTAACAGTAATCAGGTGTAGTAAAGCAGTACAGATCATCACACATAAGAAGCACACATGAACACCATGATATAAGGTGGAAACCCAATGTGGGTGAAAACCACCTGCTGCAATTCGTCTGTTTCTTCCTTTAGTAAGAAACTTCTTTTACAATGTACTGGTGCAATCCTTTACCAGTGCGCAGGCTTCAACCTGCTGAGGGCTACAACCCTCTTTTCTTCAGGGACCACGTTTCATAAATTTTCAGACTGGATCCATAAGTACAAAAAAATCACTGCTGCAATACAATCATCAACTTATACTTGCATCATAAATCTCTAAATCACCCAATACTAAATCACTGAACCCTGTCATCAAAAACATAGAACACAAACTAGAGCCCAGAACTCTGCAACAACCACTAGAATCAACAACAACCTGAAACACCAAATCTCATAATGTATACGCTACTTGACTATATCAAAACCGTGTGTATACGTTCTTTCACCAGAGACAACCCATGTACAGATCTAAAGATAATTACTTATACCTTCGTTGTCATATGCAACCTAAGCCAAGCATCACAAACCGATAACCAGCAATACTAGCTCTTCCATTCCTTGCTTCCCACTTTTGCCTAATGATCTTCTCCTTATATAGGTTAGGCTTCTCTCAATACCATGGTACAAAACCATGTAGAAACAATACCATGGACCCAATACTTGGGATGGTCCACAACCATAGGTTCAAATACCAAGGACTAAATACCACAGACCAAAACATAAGTTTTCTCACATGTACGCGCTTTTCCTTGCGCGAAAGTGCGTGTATACGCATACGCGTCTTTGGAACGTCCAACCCACATGTATATGCCGCTTTGTCACAATGAACCTATGTATATCTCTTTCTTGACCTGTTGTACTAAGATCTGTCCTCAGATTAAGTTGCCATCACCTGTATCAAACCTCTGAGTGAGTTTCCATCAAGGACAACACCTGTATCATAATGCCAACAAGAATGTGACAGCTAAAGTGCAATTTTCTTGGCAAATAACCCTACTTATCATTCAAAGACAAAGCACAATGATGCTCAGTATCACTTTGTGAGGGATATGATTGAGGATAAAAAGGTGTTGCTAGTAAAGTTGGACACTTTGAAGAATAATACAGATGCATTGACAAATTATGTGAGCACTGAGAAGTTCTCTTGGTGTAGATAAACAATGGGTGTTGCAGGGCTGGACCAATGACTAAGATCTCTTATGGCCCCCTATGGAAATAAAACAAAAAGTGGGAAAATGTTGGGTGTGTGTTATATTCATTCAACGACTAGCCCCTATTCTACGTTGCGTCGGGCACAACAGAGGGGGTGGCATCCCCTCTTGTCGAGGGGTTTACAGGGGGCGGTAGCCCCCCTGCACGGGTTTCAAGGCAATACCCAGGGAAAATTTTCTTGGACTCTATATTAGGTGGGGAGACTTACCTATGGTTTTGTGCATGCATTTCACACATGATTTTGGGCATGATGGTTTTCTATCCATGGTATTTTGTAGATCTAGTAAAGGGAACTACGGTTATGTTCTAATCCAGGGTTTATGGATGCTTCAAAATGTATATCTATATATATATATATATAATTATATATAATATATATTATATATATATGCATTGTAACATTGAAAGGATATATAACGAAAAAATCAATCTGGTATTTTTGATTTTGAGATTCAGGGGAAAATCTTTGTGTATATATGTTGTATATTTTATGCTCTCGCCATTGTTTATTTTCTGTTTTTAGAATTCGTATGTAGGTAATTCTTGTACGGGGTTAAAACCTACAAGAAGAGCCTCATCCTTCTACTCATGTTCATTGGGAAGGACTTTATTTATATCAAACCAATATTCTTTCAACTCTTCAACCTCCAACACAATCTCCTTTACCTGATTCTTTGGGCCTACCCACAGATCTCTCAAGACAATATTCATTGGGATTGTTAACCATGACTGGAACTTATTCAAACTCCCAGCCTGTGTCCACCACTATGGTTGATACATCGAGTGTCACTTCTTCATCTATGTTTGTGACATCAATAAAATCTCATTTGTATGGTGGACTATACGTCCCGCCTGGCTATCAGTCATTATTTGGTACCTTTTGTGGTGTGGCTTCTAGTCCTTAGACCTCTCCCATGTCATCCAATTCAGGAATAAAGTATGTTACTTCTCTTATGAATGCCACAAAGTTTTCTCCTCTTCCTCCATCTACACCTAAAATATAGGAGCAGGGTGACACTTATATCAATGGTCAAATCTACACTCAATAGGCCAACCCTCCTTATGTTGGGTACCCTCAATCATCCCCTCCTCCCATGGCAAGGGAGCAACCTGTTATTGGTATACCTTAATACGGTAAACTACCTAGTTATAGTCCTCATTATCCTGAAATGGATACCATTTTTCGGAAGTATACTTTACCATTACAACCTGGTCCTTTTTGGGATCGATTGTTGAATCCTCAAACTGTATTGTCTCACCACAAATTCCTACCTATCCATCAACACCTCAACAAGCTCAAATACATGTGAGCCAACCTTTACAACCTATTCCAATGGTGTCTAGTTATCCCTAGATCCCAGTTAATCAACATGTACAAGGTCCCTCACCTTCTCAATCGCCTGCACAAGGTACTCCTCAAGTTTTGGTAGGTCAAATTCTTCAAAATTTGGCATACTTTTTGTTGAACTTGTACTAGGAGAAATGAAAACTCTTATCAGACAACAATATGGATCATATCAAGTGCCTTTTCAAGGTTAGCAAATCCAAAGCCAACCATTCTAGCAACTTTATCGCCTTCCTGGGGTTCAGCAACAAACTCACTTTTATGTTGGTTATCATAACCCTCCATATTTTCGTAACCAGGTTAATTATTATCATAACCCTCCTTATGTTGGTTATCATAACCCTCCATATTTTCTTGTTGCCCAGACCATCCCTTCTTATCTAGGTCATTTTCCTCCAGACTTTAACTGACAGTTTCCTTTTATAGCTACTCTTGAGTTACCAAATTTAACTCTGCTTACTAACGACCTCATTGGTCATTCCCCATGGTGGTTGATTATTCCCATTATGTTTCATTCTGGTATCCCAAAATTCAATGGGAATCTAGGAGAAGACTTGTCGATGCATGTTATGACGTATCATCTATTGTGTTCATTCATCTCCCTTAATGATGATTCCATTCGACTCTGTCTTTTCCAACGAACGCTTACATGTACCACAGCTAAATGGTATATTGAGTTACCTAGAGAGTCATTTCACAACTTCAACACTTTAGACACTACCTTCCTCACACATTTCCAGTTGCCCATTAGATATGAATCTGGAATGGAATTATTGACTAACTTCACACAATTAGACTCCACTCACATTTTGGGTCACATTCATGAGTGGAGGTGTCATTTTTGGTTGGTCAAGACTTGTGTTCCCAATTAGTTTTCACCTAATGGTTTGTCAAATCGTTGTTATCCCCCATAACAGATGATGTGGCCAAAGGTGGAGTCATCGCTGAAGAGTAAGTTATTGCTCGTGCTCAATATTTAGATTTTCTTTATACCCAATTGGGCACACTCTATGATAAGATACCAAACACTCTGAGACCTTCGAATACTAATCCTCATCCACCTAGTAAAGAATTTCATGTTTCTGATGGTATTATAGGTTCTTCTAGTTCACAGTCGACAAGTAAACCATCTGGTATTTCTCTTACCGCTCTTGAGCAAAACCCTCAATCCCATCCTCCTGCAGCTTCTGCTTTCGAGATAAATGTCATCTCATGTAATAAAGGCCAATGTCAGTAGAAACCTACAAGAAAGAAGAAAGGTAAAGGTATGAGAAAGAAAGTTTCCTCACCGCAGGATAAACAAACAAATTCGTCTTCCGATGAGAAAAGAAAGCCCCGATACCCATTTTTATTTGTAATGAGGATCACTTTACACGTGATTGTCTACACCTTGTTGAACTAAATCATTTTCTTAAATCATCCACTTCTCCTGTTGTGATGACTGACTTGTTTCGTAGTCAAGAGACTCATACGGTTGCATGAGATTCTTCTTCCTCTAACACAGTTTTGATTCTTTCCTCCTCAAAGTTGAAATCTGACGTCATGGTGGCCACTCAGAATAAGGACTATAGTAACATGAATCCACCAAATGGTTAGGCCATTTATCAACCTTCCAATTTGAAAAAACCTTCATCTAATCCTGTTCCACCTCTGGTTCCTACAGAATTAACTATCAAGCCTCTGAAGGGTGCTATCCATAAGTTTGCTTTCAATCCTCATTCAAGAGTCACTCAAAATTACAATGTAGTGGAAGATTTGTCATTTGTGTTGACTCTTGAGGTGTTGCAAAATTATCCCACCCAAAATAAGCCCTTGTTGTTAGCTATCAGATGTGGGGATCCATCAGATTCCAACCTAGTGGTTTTCTCTCATGAAAACTATACCCCACAACTTCCATCTCAGTTATATTTTATGATTCTAGTCATTGTCCATGGTACGAAAATTCATCATTCTATTGTGGATGAAGGACCCTCAACCTGCATCATGTCCTTGTCTTGTTGGAAGCCGATTGGTTCACCCCAACTGAGTCAACTGACCACTACATTAAAAGCCTTTGATGGAAGGACATATAAACCTTGTGGGATTCTTAATTCCCTTCAAGTAGAACTGGGGGGGAAAGGCCATCTTTGTTGAAGTAGAAGTTATTGGCAGACCACTTGATTATAATATTCTACTGGGATGCACATGGGTTTATGTTATGGCTACCATCATTTCAACTTACTTCTAAATGATTTCATTTCCTCACAAAGGCGGGATCATGGCAATAGATCGACTCTCCTTTTTTTCCTATGATTCCAATATTACTAGAAGTGTCCCTCTTGTAGGGTAAGCCCTACATTCCTATCAGCATGTCAGAGTTGGATTATTGAAGGATTCATCGATTATGGGAACCTTTTCGCTCCCTCCTCCTCCCCTTCCCAACTCCTCTCCTTCATTTTCCTATATAAATATGATATCATCCTCTACGATCCTAGATGATTCATGGATTTTACTTGTTGAAACCAACATCAAAAGTTTTGGTGACTGAATTCCACTTAACCTCGTTGAACAAGATTACGGAGCCATATATTCAACTTGTGTGGCCCATACATTTTCTTTGATCAATTGGGTAGATCGATCACTAGATTATAGCACACCCTCTGATCCTTTCTCGTGTGTATTCCCTATCGACGAAAGCATCATGGAAGTCATGATGTTAGATGATGCACCATGGAATGAACATCATCATCATTCCTCCTTCCCAAATACCATTTATGATAATCTTAGTGATGTATCCCTACCTAATTTTTTCGAGCATTATGTGCATATCGTTGTCATTGTTGGTCCCTTTTTGAAATGCGGCGTCGAATTTATGACATGTAACCCTCACTTGGTTAGGGAGCATGGATATATCATTGTTGTTGTTGACTACTTTACTAAGTGGGCCAAAGTGATGCCTACATATAACAACACTGGCGAAACAACTACATACTTTTTCTTCAACCATGTTATTGCTAGGTTTGATGTTCCACAAGTGATAGTTACGGATCATGGGAAGCATTTTCAGAATCATATGATGACCAAATTAGCTGCCAAAAAGGGACTTTCACATGAAAATTCCACTCCCTATTATCCTCAGGCTAACGGACAAGTTGAGGCTATTAACAAAGTTCTTAAGACGATGCTTCAACGCATGATAGGGGTTCATAATTTGGACTGACACTTGCTTCTCTTTGCTACCTTATGGGCGTATCAAACCTCAGTTAGGATTGCTACCAGATTCACACCTTTCTAGTTGGTTTATGGTCTGGAAGCGAATCTTCCCATTGAATGTGAAATTCAACCATTGAAGCTAGCTATCGAACTTCTTCCTACTACTTCCGTAGATGAGGAGCATCTTTTACATATAAAAACTTGTTTGGATGAAACTTTTTCCAATGCCATGTTAGCCAATGAAGCTCATAAAATATGCATCAAAGTGAAATATCACAAAAGTGTCAAGCCTAGAGTATTCTCGGAAGGAGATCTCATTCTCTTATATGACCAAGAGGCTGATAAATTAGGTCCAGGAATGTTCCAACCGATGTTGATGGGCCCATATATTTTCAAGTGGGTCCTTGAAAAAGGGGCTTATGAGTTAGTAGACCTTGAAGGAGTTCCACTGGCGCAGCCTAGAAATGGGTTGTACCTTAGAGAATACTATGCTTGATCCCATGTGTAGTACACTATGTACATACTATTTATAGGTGCATTGAGTGTGTTTGCAATGTGTGTTTTCAAAGTTTCCCATGGTTTTCTTTTTACTTTTGGATTGTATATGTCAACCTCTCTCGAACCGTATATTGGTTATGCCAATGGTGCTAGCCATAGTACTCAGAACCTATCCTCCACAACATGGGCTATCTTTTCTCCAAATGGTGAGCTAGTGAGCATGCAAGGGATTTTCTTTGGTCGCTCTACCAACAACATCATTGATTACAATGTAGTGGTTCAGCTACAATATTATGCTATTTCATATGGTATCCATCTTATAGTCATTAGGATTGACTCACAGCTCATAGTACTACAACTCGCTAATATCTATTCAGTGAGAAATCTCGCCATCCTTTGCATGGTTTTGAGACGATGTGTTCTAGAAAGACATTTCAATTTCATACGATATGAACATATTTCTAGAAATCTTAACACATTAGCAGATGCCCTAGCTAATTTTGTTTTAGATTTACGTTTGCAATGAGTGACAGTAAATTTCAATTCACATCACATTATATTGAAAGTAGAATAAGGACTAGGTAATAATGAATATATATAAAGTTTGGTTTCACAAAATGTGTGCCCCGAGACTCATATGGCTACATTTCTCATATAAAAACTACATGCAAAACATCTAAGTAGAAAAAACACTGGTGCTCATGATAAAATGAAATTGTACGATCTATCTTGCTCAGTAATCAACTAATACGACTAGGCACTCTGATAGTGTGTCACTAAAGTCGTATTGGAAGCTGAACAACTACAGTCTCATCTATCCTGTGTGTCAGTCCTATTATCCCTTACAATTTCCTAGGTTGAGGAGGAATTTGAGAAGGGTAACCTCAAACCACTTTCAACTCAGTAGCTAGCCCTACTGAGCCAGAGAGGGATCTCTCAAATTATTTTGTCAATGAATAGATTTAAAGAACCAATTTTTTAGGCTAGGTATATATATTTGTTTGTGTGTTGATGAATTTGAGATTTTAGGGTTTGCTGGACTAAGGTTTATAGCCAATGATTAGGTTCATGCGTTAGGAATGCAGAGACAAATATAGAAAGGAGCTAGGTATTAGAAGGCCACGGTGTACTTAAAATATTGTCAATGTAGTATAGAATATAAATTTTTAAAGAGACTAATAAGCATATGCAAGTATGAGTTCATTAGATTTTAGAAGAAATAAACACAACTATGAAAACCATATAAACAGAGCTTGAAATCAAGAATCCTATCTATTTAACTGCAAGGTAATCCATAGAAAGAAGACAAAGAATGTAGAGAAAGATGATTTAACCTTTATAAAACTGATAGAGAGAAGAACAAACACCATGCACTCACTGGACTAGAGTTCCTTAAAAATAGTTGCAACTGCCTCTGTATTAGCTGAAAAAAACATAAACATCCAAGCCTCTTCCACAAAAGTCCAATCCTTCTCTCTAAAAGAGAAATGAAACATATAGACTCAATTAGATCACTTCCCCACCTTTAGGAGTAGAATTCCTAGATGGTGGAACTGACTCCAAGATTCTCTCAACCAACAGGTGAGAGTGAGAAGGTAAAACACAAACACTTCTTGGAGACTTTGTTTAGGACTTTGCTTCCTTAAGGAGGCCTATTAAACATAAAAAAAATTAACCCATCATGTGCATTTATTCATGCTTACATCATCTAACCTTGAATCAATTTCAATTACATAGTGAGTTTTGAATTTTACCAAGTCAAACTGAAAACTAGGAAATTTACATAGTGAAATTTTAAATGAAAAACATAGGAAATTGCAGAAGCACAACACCGAATTTGAGCCCATTTTAAGGTGCCCTCCTGAGGTCCAAATGAAGATCTGAGAGAATTATCAACTAGGTTTTCAAGTCTCATTTCCAAAACACCTTGCATTTTTTAAAATTACCCATTGAAAGGCATTCAAAAATCCAATCTCCCAAGGTTACTCCAGGAGCACAGTGCTTGTCAAAAGGAGGTCCAAAACGCTGATTTTTGACCACTTTTCCCATTTTTATCAAAATGTAGGCCTCCTTTGGAAAATATGAAGAAATGGGTTTTGAGAAGATGCTAAGGGATTTCCAGAAATGCAAACCATTCTTGAATTGAATGCTTGAGAAAAAAGCGCAGCGCCAAGGATCTGTGCTTCTGTGACTGGGCAAATTTCTAAATAAGGGACTAAAATTTCCAAAAAAAACAAAAAACTATCAGAATTTCTTAAAAATTGGTCAAGAGCTGTAAATGAGGTATATTAAGCCTTTATGGGTGCTTCAGCAAGCATCTCTAAGTTACCCTTCTCATTTTCGTCCTTTAGGGTTTCTTTGAGCTTGTTTTTTAGGTGTTTGACCTTGATATTGCATATCATATTCCTGACTTGATAGTGATGTGCCATGTACCTTAGTATCTAGTTGTCTCTATTGGCCTTGTCCATAAGCTTCTCCAAGTGGTCATTGACCTTGTTTATCCAATACTCCCTGTCTACATTAATCTCTAAGGTGATTTTGTTCTCTAACTCTAGTTTTTCATCCAGCAAGATGTGTTTTTTCTCATATTTCAATTCCTCCTTAAGCCCTTTAGTTCTTAGCCTATTTTTCTTACATTGGCCTTCAGTTTGTTCAGGTTCATTGATCTCTAAGACTGCGTTTCCCTTGCCTGCTTGCTGTAATAGTTTATCTTGCTCTGTTTCCATGATTAGTTGTTTTGCCTTCAGTTGGTTGTTTTCTTGTTCTAACAATGAAATGATAAACCTTGCCCTTGCCATTTTGTCCATTAGTTATCCGATATGATAGTCTTTGTCTTTGATAATCTGCCGCATGCTTGAGGGCTCATCTTCTGCTTCTAATTGTATTAACTCAAACTCATGTTCAACCAAATATTTATCCTACATTGGTGATCCCTGTTTTGTTGATGTAGAAGCTTTGGCCTCTTTCTCACCATGAGAAGTAAACACAAACCTATGTCCTCTTTTGTACATCCTAGTCACCTCAGGTCTAGGTGCTTTAGGAATTTCCATTGATCTGCTTTAGGACCCAATATCCACTTGTTGTGTTGGCATGTTAGAATGTTGAACTGCCACATTGGATTCATGCCATTTCAAAGTTGTCTCCAAGAAAGATTCCCATGTCATATTCTTCTTTGCAAGTTGATGAAGCACTATAGTATTGATCAGACTATGATGAAATAGACTAGGATAGTGTTCTTTGTTCTTCATCTGTATCCTCTCTGATATCTTGGAAAGTCTCCTACATATATAGTTGCACATATTGAGTGTTTTTTTAGCTGTAAAGTGCATTAGAAGCTGAATGTGATAGGCATATAGTCTAGAGAATCTTCCTTCACATGTGAAGAATTTCATGATAAATTTCATTAATGGAGCATACTTCTCTAATAGGTACCTAGAAGGTATGATATGAGCATGGGTTTCCCTGTATGGTGATTTCAAGAAAGATCTATAATGTACGAGATCTAAGTTCATTCCCTTGAACCAGTATTCACCATGATCTGGTATCCCTGTAGTAAGTGCAAAGGAAGCCACTGAAAAAATGAACTC
Source organism: Pinus taeda (assembly GCA_000404065.3). NCBI lineage: Eukaryota > Viridiplantae > Streptophyta > Pinopsida > Pinales > Pinaceae > Pinus > Pinus taeda. The sequence goes on along the minus strand of APFE030422247.1, from coordinate 34,597 downwards.
CACACCAACAATAATGGCACTTTCACCTTTCAAATGAGTAGCAACCCAATCCATCAACTACTCATGGAAACCTACTTCACACACCCTTTTGCAAAAATCTAGACAATTCACATATTCAAAGCACTGTTTGATAAAGGGTGATGCATTGATCTCATTGCAGTTGACTCGTTCAAATATGAGAATTTTTCCTCCCTTGTGGTGTTTCTTCCTTTCTGGTGAAGAATCTCCTTCCATGATGACTGAAACCCTAACAACAAGAAAATGAGAAACAATGAGGGATGAGTGAAAAATGAAATGATGGATAGGTGGAGTGGAAAAAATGGCAAAGGGAATTCTAGGAGGTGGATATGGACTGTGAGAAACTTGTGAAAATGAAATGAGGTGGAGTGAAGGACATGAGTATTTGTGAAAAAGGAAAAACAGGGTTTCTAGGAAAACTATCCAAATTCCATAGGAATGAGCTAGGGTTTAGTTTTTGGTGTACTAATCTTATTATTTGTAGTTGGTTCAGTGATTCAAATTTATTTTAAACATGTGTGGAGGTGTAGGATGAAATATTTACATGATTAGCATATTGAAACTAGACTAGATATCATCAACCCTAGCTCATTTCATGATAATTTCAATAAAATACCTAGATGAAGAAATCTTGTGCTTGAATCCATATTACTAAATGAAAAAGGTAGGTAAAGTGATGTACTTACTTGTAGAGAAGTCTAGATTAGAAAGAAACCAAATTGCAAGCTTCAATTTTCAACTTGGTTTATTTCTGGATGGTTTCGAGATGCTTTGGCACAAGCACAGTCCAATGTCCAGGAGCATAGCGCAGTGTCCAAAAGCACAACGTTGTCCTTAGAAGCACAGCGCAATGTCTGGTAGCGCAACGCCTTCAAGTTTTTGCTAAATTTTCCTAAAAGCCCGAGTTTTTCTCACCAATGGAAGGGCGAGCTCGATGCACAATGAGGAATGAGAGGCAAATAAGATGAGTTTGGGGATTTTTTCTTTATATAGGCAAATTAATTTCCTTTGTGAAAATAAATGGGACCCACAAACCTTTGAAAAACTGATTTTTCATTTTTAAAAACTAAGTCACCTTAGAAGGCTGAAACCTAGGCTGTATTTTCACTTTTCGAACATTGGAACTTCTTCTCCTAGAGAATTTCAAATTGAAATCATGATGAACTTGTGAAAAAACAACAAGTTAATGTGAAAGAGCTGCTTGTCATGCTTTATTCAATGTTGGATTTACACATGGTAATGATGGACCTTAAAAATGCTAATGACCTAATGAAAAAAACTTGAAACTAAATGGAATGATGATGATGATTGATATAAGGAAAAACTTACTTTTATTATGACACCTTTAATTGAATGAGATAGGTGACCATCATATGTGACTTTCCCAAAAGACTGAACTCATTCCTAGACCAACTAACTAGTAACCAAATTTTACTCTCTAAACCTAGTGACATGGTAAAATTTAATTTTGATACCCCCTGACAAACTTGGTAAAAGCACATTTGATCAGTGGTGACAGGCAAACAAGGTTGACACTAACAATGGCTCCAGCTGGGGATGGCAACTCCTTGGAGGCGTCAAGAACACTGTAGACCAAGTAGCCTTATTCATTGGGCAATCGAGTCAACATGCAGAAAACCAAACTTTGACTCAAAAACTGACTGACCTTTTGACATGACAGGGCTGCAAAAGTAAAATAAAAACAGAAACTGACCAAAGAAGCCTTAGGGACTTCTCTTCAAGCTTCAAACTCCTATGATAGCCACTTAGATACTGGAACATAAAAACACACCAGTATATACAATGATGATGAAATTTCATAACTTTTTCAAACTTGGTAGTGCTTGAGAAGCCTACCGTTGATTGCTCGTGCTTGAGAAGCCTACCGTTGATTGCTCCTCCTGAATAATCTTCTTCATCCATTTCCTCCAATAGGAAATAATTCTTCCCTCTGAAAGTAGAAATTTTGTAGGATCCCTTCCACAAGTTTTCAAATTTGCCATGTTTTCCTTTTTCTTCATTTCTAGCATCCCAACAAAGAACCACATCTCCTAAATTTAAATTGTCTTCCTTGGTCTTGCGATCATAGATCTTTTTAATCTTCTCCTAAAGTTTAGAGGTGTTTTAAAAAAACTTCCTCTCTAGTCTACCGTAGATGAATCATCTGATTTATCTTTCTTTTCATATCATTGGTCTCATTGTCTAATTCCTGCAGATTTTTCATGATCGGGACAATAAGAGATGAAGGAAACAGTGTGTCAATTCCATACACCAACTAAAAAGGAGACATACCTATTGATTTATTAGTGCTAACTCTGTCGCCCATAAGGCATTAATGAGATTTTTATGCCAGTTCTTCGTGTTCACTTATAAAACCTTCTTTATGATGTTAATCAAAGATTTGTTGGAAGATTCGGCTAGACCATTCCCTTGTGGATGATAAGCAGTGGAATGTCCTAATACAATATTGTACTTAGCGCATGATCCAAAATGGATTCAATTTTGCCTATGGACCAAAGTCTTAAAATGAAAATGAGAGTGTTATCGGAGCAGTGAAGCACAGTCGTTGGATCAGTCAGATCAACGAACAAGAGTGAGGGAGATAGACGACGAGGATTAAGTCACGCAAAATACAGCTAAGAAATGAAGAGATTAGATTAAGCCATGTGTTAGCATAACAGAGGAGTAGTATCCATAAGCGGTAAGCAGTATCTCGCACGCTTATAAAATGGTAAATGGTATTCCTCAATTTCATGCGATTAACCTTAGCGGGTGACACATAGCACGAGAAAACCACTTTTCTCATGCATTCTCGATCTAATATCGGTCGTGAAATATTTCACATGGGATTGCATGATAGTCGTTCGATTGGATGGGTCACATCGACAGTGGAGATCGTCTGGGCTTGTTGGAAAGTGGATGACGTGATAGCTATTGGATCACGCGGGATTGATCAACGATGGAGATCGGCCAAGACAATTGGCGAACGGGTGATGCGATAGCCATTGGATTGATTTAGTAATGGATATGATAAACTTGTATTTATGTTGTATCGGATAAGGTTGCCAGGGAAAATGTTAGACGGTCGAGGTCAACCCCACGACCATCGGTCCTTTGATTTTATGTTATTGCATTATCCCACATTCACCATAGATTGCAACTACATATGGTATATCAATACCATATCATAGAAACATAACCAACATGCCAAAAGGTGGGACTTGGTTAACCAAGCCACCAATTTTTTAATAAACCATTACAAGTGTCGAACCCGCCCTACCACCAACGTACAGTCCGAAGTGTTTTTATGCAGGCCAAGGCAGTTTTTTCCAAATAGAGGGTGGTTTTGCAAGGACAGAGGTGTTTTTGGACCATTCCAGGGGGTCTGGAGGTCACAATGGCCAAATGCGGTCGAGTTTATACTTGTTTGACTCAAAATATCGAGTTGAACGCAGTGGTGATGTCCATTTTCCTATTTGAGACTATGTTCTCGAGCTCATACCTGTAACAACAATTTGAAGATAAAATAAAGAGGTCAGCACTGGAAGCGGAAGGACTAGGAGATGTAGCCAAAAAGTCTGGTGAACTCCTTTATTAAATTTGGTTGTGTTGATGTGTTTTCAAGTTGTTTATGTGTTTATGTTATTCACAATCTTTTCGATCTGTTGCACTAAGTAACAAAAGAAAATTCACACATAGTCTATAATACCTTCTTCATTAACGGATCAAGTGGTATTAGAGGATCAAGGTTTTTAAGATTTGACAAGTTTGTGTGGAGATTTAAATGCTTACTAGGTTGAGGCTCAGATGAGTTGAAGGTGAAATTGTTGAGGCGAATCCAGAGATTGGAAGGCTCTTTTCACAAAGAAGGATGGCAGATGAAACTCCATTTGGGTCAGAATCTCAATTCTTGGATAGTTTCATGACAATACGTGCAATGGTGGAAAAGATGTATCACGAGTTTAAGAAGAACAAAGATGAAGGCACTTCATCACCTAAAGATCAAGAAGATAAGGGAAAGGGAGGAATGCTTCCTCCACCATCTCCTCCATCATCACCACCATCATCATCATCATCCTCTTCTTCTCATAAATCTAGTCCTTCTAAGAAGAAGAAGAAGAAATCCTCTTTGATCAAATTAGATGTAAAATTTGATTTGCCAATTTATGATGGAGAACTTAATGCTAAAAATATTGGTAATTGGATCAGACAAATTGAAGTATATTGCAGGGTACATAAAGTTGTTTCAAAAAGAAAGGAGATCCATCTTGCTAGCCTTCCACTTGGAGGAACCATACTTGTATGGTGGGAAGGCAAGACACAAGCAGATCTCCAAAGGCATGGTAAAATCATTTCAACTTGGAATGAATTTGTTTCTGCAATTAAAAATAAATTTTATCCTTTGGCTTATATGCAACAAGCAATGATGAGTTGGCAAACACCATGTCAATTAAAAGGTCAAAGTGTTCAAAGTTATACTCGGGAATTCCATAAGAGATCTTTAACATTAGGCATATCATTGGACTCACTAGAGACATTGTTGAAATACATAGGTGGTCTTCATAGTTATTTGAGGCATACCATACTTATGTTTAATCCAACTAGCTTAGATGATGTATCGATTCAAGCAACTCATCTAGAAGCTAGAGGTAAAAATGTAACCCAAGATGTTGGGAAATCATCCAAACCTATTGAAAGAAAGAATAAAGGCAAAAAGAAACTTAAACTAAAGGAAAAGAAAACAAACACTGTGAAGAAGGATAAACCTTCATGCACTCATTTTAAGAAGGAAGGACACGATGAGGCACACTGTTGGTCATTGCATTCATAATTGAAGCCTAAGCAGTTTGGGTGTAAAGAGCGAAAGAATGTTGCTGCTATTCAAAAGACTTGGGATCAGATTCAGGTGACGAGACAACGATTACAGCTACAGGTATAAAAGGTAAATATTCTAAAGCATCTACAAGAACTTCTTCGCATTCTGTTGATAATGATAATGACGAGAGGAAAAGAAATGAGCTATTTCATATTAGAGTCATTTCCAAGCATACTAAAATTGATACATTATTTGATAGTGGGTTACAAGTTAATTTGATTTTTGAAGCAATTGTAAAGAAGTTCAATCTAGAAACAAAACCTCATAAAAAGCCATATCCATTAGGTTCGGTGCGTGATAAAACTAAGCTACAATTTACGAAACAATGTAAACTTCGTTTTGCTATTGGGTCAAAGTTTGTAGATGAGGTTCACTTAGACATAGTCCCATTGGACATATGTGGAATTGTATTAGGAAGTCCATACTTGTACGATAAAAATGATATCTTCTATGTAATTGAAAATAAGTATCAACTCACTAAGGATGGAATTGAATATATTGTAAGGGCTCATAAACTCAAAGATAATTTCTATCTCATAAATTCAGGACAGATGAAAAGAATTATAAATTCAAGTAAACAATTTTTACTTATGATTGTAAAAGAAAAGTATATTGATAAATCCGATGCATTCCAAGGTTGTAATCCTAAACAGAAAGCAGATCTAGTTAAAGTCATTTCCGATTATGATATTCCATTTCAAGAGCCTAAAGGGCTTCCACCCAAGTGAGAGATAGAACATGAGATTTATTTGCAGCAAGATGCTCCACTACCTAACATTGGAATGTACAGGTTATCAGCTCTAGAGAATGCAGAGATAAAGAAGTAGGTATAGGAGTTTCTCGATCAAGGTTTATTCGACCAAGAACATCACCGTGCAGATCACCTATTATGTTAGTGTGAAATAAAGATGGTTCATGGAGAATGTGCATTGATTTTAGAGCATTAAATAAAATCACAATAAACAATTGTTATCATGTTCTTCATATTGATGATATGTTAGATCAGTTAAAAGATGCAATTTACTTCTCTAAATTGGACTTGCAAAGCGACTACCATCAGATCAGAGTTACAGAACATGATGTATGGAAGACTGCTTTCAAAACAAAGTAAGGACTCTATGAATGGATGGTTATGCCTTTTGGCTTAACTAACGCTCCAACTACATTCATGTGAGCCATGAATGATGTATTTAGACCATTCATTGATGATTTTGTAATAGTCTATTTAGATGATATTCTTGTTTTCAGTAGAACATGGGATGAACATGTAAAGCATGTAAAGCAAATTTTAGATGATTTGAAAAGAGAAAATCTCTATGTAAATCTGTCAAAATGTGAATTTGGTTGAACATCTTTGAATTATTTGGGTTATATTGTAGAGGGTGGTGAATTGAAGATAGATTCCTCTAAGGTCGATGTCATTGTAAATTTGCCTAAGCCCAACACTGCTATAGAAGTTAGAAGTTTCTTAGGGGCAAAGAAATATTGGAGAAAGTTTATTGCTAACTTTTCTTTGATTGTAGCTCCTTTACATGCTTTGACAAGTGTGAAACAGGTGTTTCAGTGGGGAGGAAAACAGCAGAAAGCCTTCGACACATTGAAAGAAAGGATCAATACAGTGTCAGTACTAGCACTACCAGATCTTCAGCATCCATTTGAGATCGAGACAGATGCAAGTGAATAAGCCATGGGGGAGTATTGATGCAACACAAAAATCCTATATGCTTTCATTATGAGACATTCACATCAGCAGTAGTTAACCATCCTATATATGATAAAGAATTTTATGCATTAGTTTAGAGTGTTAAAAAGTGGAAACATTACATAATGGGTAAAGAAACAATCATACACATAGATCATCAACCACTGCAATACTTACACTCACAAACTAAATTTCAACAATCACGACATTACAGGTGGATGGTTTTCTACAAAAATTTCATCTTGTTATCAGATATAAGAAGGGCATACATAATAAGGTTGCAGGCATGTTATCAAGACCAATTATAAATGCATCCATAATACTTAAGCATAATTCGGTAATACATGAAAGTTACATTGAACAATATGCTCAAGACACAGATTTTAAGGATGAATATGCAACTTTAAGTCATGGCAAGAAGGTAGAAGAATTGGATTATTTCATAAAGGAAAAACTCTTATATCATTTGGGAAAGTTATGCATTCCACAAACTGAAAGAGATAATATAATTCGAGAAGCACATACTTCTCTCATATCAGGTCATTTTGGTGTAAGTAAAACAGTTGCACAATTACAAAGATTCTACTATTGGCCACGAATGAATGAGACAGTTTCTAGATATATTAAAGGATGTACAATGTGTGCTACAAGCAAGCCAAGTAATAGAAAATTAGGTTTGTATACTCCACTTCCAATTCCTTCTCATCCTTGGGAAAGTGTTTCCATGGATTTTGTTGGGGGATTGCCAAAGTCTAGAAAGAGTCATGATTATTTGTATGTAGTTGTGGATAGGTTTAGTAAGATGTGTATTTTGACACCATGTAATAAACAGGTCACAGTTGAAAAAACTACAAAGTTGTTCTTTCAAAATGTATGGGTTCATTTTGGGTTACTCACTTCTATTGTATCCGATCGAGATTCTCGATTTGTCGGGAAAATTTAGTCAAGTCTATGGGAGTTAATGGACATAAATTTAAAGACGAGCACGGAATTTCATTCGCAAACAGATGGTCAGATAGAAGTGGTATCAGGAAAGTGATATAGTTTCTTCGAGGATATTGCAGCAAGCGTCCCAAACTTTGGGATGAGCATTTGTGTTATGTGCAACATGCTTACAACCATGCAAAACATTCTTCTACTCAGAGATCTCCTTTTGAGACTTCTTTTGGTTTCATACCAAAGTCTCCCTTTGATTTTGTCTTTGGTAAAGACACAGTAGTTGATGGACACAATGATGTGGACAAAGCAACCAAGTTCATTGAACAAATCCAAGAAATTCACCAGGCAGTACAAGAACAAGTAGAAAAAATCCAAGCAAATTATAAGGCATGACATGAAAAGCATCGAGTTGACCATAGTTTGCAAGTTGGTGATCAAGTCTAGTTGTACATCAGTAAAGAAAGACTGCAAGGGGAAGGTAAAAAGTTGAAACCAATTAGATATGGTCCTTTCAAAATACTTGGCAAAATTGGTGAAAATTCTTTTCGCCTAGATCTACCAGCTTATATGCAAATCTATTCCATCATAAATGTTGAAAACTTGTGATTGTATGAGCCTTCATTACTTGAAGATCCTGAAGAGCAATGTCAGCTACCTTCCACTAAGGATATTTTTCCCGATTATCTCAATGAGCTATAGGAGGACACAATTCTTAACAGAAGGATAAGGAATTCGCGATGGGAAAATGTTGAGTATCTTTGATTTGGACTCAAAGGTACAAATCCAAGTAAAGCACGATGGATAGAGATTGGAAAAGTAAGGGAAATTTATCCTCACTTACTCGGCAGCTAAAACCAACTTCTGGTGGACCAAAAGCTTCTAGTGGGGAGGAGTGATCCAAAATGGATTTTGTTTTGCCTCCAAATCAAAGTCTTCAAATGTACATGAAAGTGGTATCAGAGAAGCAAAGCATAGTCATTGGGTTAGTCAAATAAATGAACGAGAGTGAGGGAGATAGACGATGAGGATTAAGTCAAGCAAAATAAAGTTAAGAAATGAAGAGATCAGATTAAGCCATGTGTTAGCAGAACATAGGATTAGTATCCGTAAGCAGTAAGCAGTATCTCGCGCGCTTATAAAATGGTAAATGGTATTCCTCAAATTCACACGATTAACCTTAGCAGACGACACGTAGCACGAGAAAACCACTTTTCTCGTGCGCTCTCGATCTGATATCGGTCGTGAAAGATTTCATGTGAGATTGCGTGATAGTCGTTCGATTGGATGGGTCACATCGATGGTGGAGATTGTCCGGGCTAGTTGGTGAGCAGACGACACAATAGCCGTTGGATCATGCGGGATTGATCAACGGTGGAGATCGGACAAGACAATTGGCGAACAGGTGACACGATAGCTGTTGGATTGAATTGGTAATGGATATGATAAACTTGTATTTATGTTGTATCAGATAAGGTCATCAAGAAAAAAGCTGGACAGTCGGGATCAACCCCTTCACCGCAGACTGAAACTACATATGGTATATCAATACCATATCACCGAAACATGACCAACATGTCGAAGGGTGGGACTTGGTTAACCAAGCCAACAATTGTTTTAATAAACCAATGTAGGTGCCGAACCTTCCCTCCCACCAGTGCGCAGTCCGAGGTGGTTTTATGCAGGTTGAGTGCTTTATGTGAAACAAAGGGTGATTTTGAGGGACAGAGGTGGTTTTGGACCATTCCAGGGGGTCTGGAGGTCATAGTGGCCAAATATGGTCTAGTTTATACTCATTTGACTCGAAATATCGAGCTGAACACAGTGGTGATGTCCATTTTCCTATTTGAGACTCTGTTTTCAAGCTCATACCTGTAACAGCAATTTGAAGACAAAATAAAGAGGTCAACACTAGAAGCAGAAGGACCAGGAGACGTAGCCAGAAACTCTGGTGAACTGCTTTATTAAAATTGGCTATGTTGATGTGTTTGAATGTGTTTTCAAGTTGTTTATGTGTTTATGTTATCCGCAATCTTTTCGATCCATTGCACTAAGTAACATAAGAAAATTCACACATAGTCTATAATACCTTTTTCATTAACGGATCAGCACAAAACTCCATCGTCCTTTTTTACTTAAAGGCAGCAACATTATTAGTAATTATTTTCTATGGGCAGCCAAATCTAGACAAGATATTATACTCAATAAATTGAATGATAACAGAATCAGTAGCTTGCCTGGTTGGGATTGCCTCAATCCACATTGTGAAGTGGTCTATAGTTGTTAAAATCCATTTATGTTCTGTTGATGATGAAGGATGGATCTTGCCAATGAAATCAAGACCCCACTGCTAAAAAGGGGCTGAAATTGAGATAGGCTACAAGGGTAATGGAAAAATCTTTCTTTTTTGTTGGAAAATTTGACATTCATGAAAGCTCATCACTGTTTTATATACATCAAAAAAGAGAGTGGGCCAATAGAAGCCAAATCTTAATATATTTCTTGTTGTAGTCTTCCAGAAGTGATGGCCACCACAGTCTCCTTTATGCAAATCTTTCATCACATCCTTAACTTCATTTTCTACCAAACAATTCAGTAGCACACCACCAGGATCTTTCCAGCATAAAACACCATCAAGAATACAATACTTTGAAGCTTTCAATTTTAAATATCTAGCTTTACCTTTGGGAACTTCCAGTGGAGGATTTAAATGCTGCAAGACATAGAAAATGTTGCATTACCATGGAGAGGAAATGAACATGTCAGACACTTGTAGGTATGGATCTTCTTCTTCTTCTTCTTTAGAAAGCGCAGCAACCAAATTAATGTCTAGTGCATGTAGATTTGATTCAGCCATAAGTTTAGCCAAACCTTGTCCCTTGATGAGCTTTGTAGGCTTTATCTCCAAATCATACTCTAGCATGGCTGCAATCCATTTTCGCCTTCTTCCTTCAGGATCTGTCTGTACAATAATTTCTTTCACCGTTGTTGTAGGAACATAAGAAATTGTTTGAGAATGCAAAATATGAACTCGAAAATCCTTGAGAACTTTCACCAAATCCAAGGCCTGCTTCTCAATGATGTTGTATCTTAGTGCTGCATCTCTTATAGTGTGACTGAAAAATGTTATGGGATGCTCATTTTTCTGATCTTTCTTTTGCATAAGGATTGTTGCTAATGTCTGCTTAGAGGCAAAAGAAAAGATGATGAAATCTGAAGTATAATTTGGACTAATCAAAATAGGAGCAGTGGATAATGCAAACTTTATTGCATGAAATGATTTATTAGCCTCTAAAGACCAGTTTACCTCACTGTCCTTCTTCAGCATGTCTGGCATCTCTTTCAAATGTTCAACTAGATTGGGGATGAATCTTCTCAAAAAATTGATTTTCCCATTAAAATATTGAATCTCTTTCTTGTTCCTTGGGAAGTCTAACTGTTGAATGGCTTGTACTCATGTAGGGTCGATGCGAATGCCATCCTTAGAGATGATGTGTCCCAACATGTTACCTTCTTCCATGGCGAATATAATTTTCTTTGGATTGAGTGAGATGCCAAATTTTGTGCATTTCTGAAAAACAATTCTCAAATGATGTAAATGATCTTCATCAGACTTGGAAAATACTATGAGATCGTCTAAATATATAACCAGAAATATATATTTTTCATTAGCGAAAGCTATGTCCATAGCTCGCTGAAAAGTCACCCCTGCATTCTTTAATCCAAATGGCATCTTGGCGTACATGAATATACCCCATGGTGTTGTGAATGCTATCTTCAGCTGATCATCTCTATGCACAAAAATATGATTGTACCCAGAGTATCCATCTAGAAATGACATTCTAGAAGACCCAACGAATCTTTACAGTATATGATCCATCTTTGGCAAGGGATAATTATCTTTCAGGGACACTTTGTTTAAATTTCTGAAATCAATGCAAATATGAATCTCCTTGGTCTTCTTTCTTACTGGCACTAGATTAGACATCCATTTAGAAAATCGAATAAGAACTATGATACCAAAATTATAAAGCCTATTTACCTCTTTTTCAATTGATGACAGCAGCTTAGGATTGATCCTTCTAAGTTTCTGGCGAAATGGATTTTGATCAGGCTTAACCGAAATGGTTTGCTAAATGATACTCTTGTTGTAAACTGTCAGATCTCAATAGTCCCAAGAAAATACATCAGAAAATTCTTTCATTAAGGCTATGTACTTACCTTTCATTTCAGGAGATAAGGACTTTGATATTTTGACCATCTTAGGCTTGTCAGTTGCACCAATGTTTACATCTTCAACACCCTTTTTGTGGGAACCAAGGTGGGATTTTTGGGAACATAATCATGATCGAACAACTCTTCCAAAGGTACCAAGCCTATTGGAATGTAGTTGTCCTTCAACTGCAATATTTCAATCTTAGCTCATTGGATGTTTGGATCATTCATATTGGATGTGTCATCAACGTGAGAATTCTGAAATTCTTCTTCCAACTACAGGAAATTGTCGATTTGTTTATCATCCCAAAACACTTGCCAAAATATCATATTATCTGGGATAGCTGGGCGATGGTTGACATGGATAGAGTACTTCTGATTAGAGTGAATAGGAATCTTCACCATACTAGCTGCAGTAGCAAGAGAATCAGCTATAACATTCTGCTTTCTAGGAATAAGAGACAATGTATATTCTGTAAAAGTTTTAAGGATGTCAAGTACAACATTGCGATAAGCTCTCATTCTTGGATGTTTGGCCTGATATTCCCCTTTCACGTGTTTGATTACCAACTTAGAGTCGCCATAAATAGAAATTTTCTTTGCTCCTAACATTTTCAAAATTTTGAGGCCAGCAATCAATGCCTCATACTCCACCTCATTGTTTAAGCATTCAAAATCTAACTTGTAAGAACTCATTCTTAAATTACAAGGAATTTTACATGATCGATGTAATGGACCATGAATCCAAACACCAATCACAGCTCCTTCTCTTCCCACTACACCATCAAAATCCATGGTCCAAAGACCATTTTATTCATCCGTAAAAAGGATTTGTGAAGGCTGAACTGTCTGATCTTTTGAAGAATGGTTGGTTGTCTCAAGACACTTTGTTTTATGCATTATCTCAACAATCTCTTCAAGAGGGTTTTCTAGATGCAAACACTCTTCATCCATCTCTTTCCATTCAGTTGTGATAACTCTCTGCATGTTGCTTATAACCCTTGGAACTTCTGAAATTTATACATGCTGACTTTCATCATCGACTCAATTCATATCACTAAACAAATTGAAGGAATCAAGATCAGTGTGCACAATATGTATAGGGTGATTTATTAGTTTTTCCTTACTACTGATCAATAATTTCATCTTATTTTCCCGATAGAGTTTCCTAAGCTGCCCAAATATTGGGATAGTGGCATATGAAAAGTCAAGTTGTAGAATGCCCTTTAGTTTTTCTCCCCAAGACCTTGAAAGCAACTTACCAAACCTAGGATGAATATCAGCAACTACTAAATCCATCAGTACATTTTTTGTCGGAATTTGGTCCAAGGAAGCTACCAAGTCTTTAATGAGGCCAAGGCATTTCACTCTACCTGAATAAAAATAATAGAGGTCATGATAAGGTCGAGTGATACTCAGTCCTAGTTTGTCCATGATGACTTTAGGAATAAGATTATGTGAGGCATTGGAATCTAGCATGGCATTATGGAGGGTAAAGTCATGAAGTTTGAGACTGGGACAAAAAGGTGGAATTTCATTATCTTCAGGACTTCCTTGTAAGGCCAGACCAAAAAGGATTGTTGGCTCATTATCAGCCACATTCATAGTATCTGACATTTGGTCAACCCTAAGCATTTTTTCAATCTAAAATTTATATTTGTCATTCTTCACTAATTCGGTGAGAGGAATAGAAACTTTCAACTTAGAAATTTCATGTTCCAAACTAAAAAGATTAGATTGCTTTTCTACTTCCTTTGCAACAATATCCTTCTTTTCAATCTGCCCTTTAGCTTGGGATTCCTTCTTATGACTTTCACTTTGAGACTCCTTGTCCTTTCTCACATTACTGGTAGGTGCCTCATTCATTTTATCCCGGCTCAGTATAAAAAATTCTTTTTCTTTATTCTGATTTGCAGGAGTTGCTTCTTTGCTTGGTGCGTCTTTCTACATATTTTGCCTCTTCTGGTTCAATGTAGCATGTATATTTTTGTTCCTTAAGTTGTACTATTTCTACAAATGACTAAGAGCATTCTGATATCCTCTTTGGAATTCTTCAGTTCAAGTTTCCCATAGATCATTTCTTGTAAGTATGACATGTTATTCATTTGGTATGAAAGATTCTTTAGAAAATTGATCTTCTTCTGTTAAAAAGGTAGGAAACTCATATTCTTCAAAGAAATGATTTGCTTCCACAATATCTTCATCTTCTTCCTAGCCTTCAGTATAGTTTTGCTGAAATGCCTCTCTTGTCCTTGAGGATCTTGATTTTTCTGCTCTTTCAGTCTATTTCTTAATTGTTCTTGTTGCTAGCCACAAAAGTTGGGATTCCTCACTAAAGGTTCCACTTGTCAATCAGTGATGGATATTCTATCCATCATTCTCTCCATGGTTTTGATTAGAGTGTCAAGCTTTACATCTGAAGATGATGAAGGTTCTTCTTTAAACACAACTTTCTTTTTAGTCCTCTCAGGCTTTGATTTAGATTTCTTGATAAGTAGATTGGCTTCAACACTCACTGCATTTCACTGCATTTCTTCTAGAGTAGAAGGGTCTCTCTCTGATCTGATATGCCATGTTTGGGTCAAAGGCATTGGGATAATGGAGAATTCCAAGACCAGGTGGAGGATTCATAATGTCGAGAATAGAATTGTATACCAAATTGAATCTTGCTATAAATTCTTGGACTATTTCATTTGCATTTCTTTTCATTGAGTTGTACTTAGCCAATATTTGCAATGGATTCTTCTTCTCTTTCCAACGACCTAGGAACAACTCAATCAACCTCTGTGAGTTATTGACAGAATTAGCAGCTAAGCTACAAAACCACTTCTTCACATCCCCTAAAAAGCTCTGAGCTATGATTCTCATATTAGCATCATCTTCATGAATTTCTTCCAAGTCAATAAATCTATCAATTTATCAACATGATGTTGAGTTGTGATTTCTGAACTCCCATCAAATAAAGGAAGTATTTGACCATAGTTTTGAGGAAAAGTAGCAAGTTGAGCAGGTAGTATGAGAGGTGCAAATTGTGCCATGATTGCTGGAGGCAGTGGAGGTACAACAATGGGTTGAGTAGGTATAGATGATGATATTGATGGAGGTGGTCAAAGAAAGGATGAGGTTACTAATGTACTTGGAGATGTAATAGAGGTACTGGGAGGTGTAGAGGAGGATGAGATAGCAGTTAAATATTCAAGTTGATACTTAATGTAGGCTTCTTGAATAGTGATTTGGAGTTGGTCAGCGACACTTTGAAGTTTGTCAAAATTCAACCACAGCACGTGATCAAATCTATTAGATAGAGATTTTGAATATTGAGAGTGAGTTTTAAATTGAAGAGTTTCAAATGTTACTTCAAAAATGCAAGACTCGGATTTTGACCTAGAAAGAGACAACTCTAACTGAGTATCAAAAGGAAGTTGCTCAAAAGCAAATAGATTTCTAGGTAGGGAGGTTGTTCTTTTAATTTTTTGAACTGCATTTTTAGTGATAGGTAACTTAAGTTTTCTGAGCAATTTTTCTGGGTCTTCAACAATAAAAGGTGGATTTGGATCAGGATTTGACCTGGTATATCTTTTATGAGGCAAAATTTTCCACAACTTAAAATTGATGAAATTTATAATTTTAGCCTATCTTTGGATACTAGAAACTGTCAACTACAGAACTAGTTCTTCTAAAATCTCTATGATATCTCCCAGGAATGATTTATCAGTTGTTCCTCGGCAACGATGCCAAAAATATTATCCCTTACAATTTCCTAGGCTGAGGAGGAGATCGAGAAGAGTAACCTCGAACCACTTTCAGCTCAGTAGCTAGCCCTACTGAGCCAGAGAGGGATATCTCAAAGTTTTTGTCAATGAATAGCTTTAAAGAACCAAGTTTTTAGGCTAGATATACATATTTTTTTGTGTGTTGATGAATTTGAGATTTTAGGGTTTGTTGGACTAGGGTTTAGAGCCAGTGATTAGGTTTAGGCATTAGGAACGCAAAGAAAAATATAGAAAGGACCTAGGTATCAGAAGGCCATGGTGTACTTAAAATATTTTCAATGTAGTATAGAATAGAAATTTTTAAATAGAATAATGAGCATATGCAAGTATGAGTTCATTAGCTTTTAGAAGAAATAAACATAAAAGCTTAAAATCAAGAATCTTGTCTATTTAACTGCAAGGTAATCCATATAAAGAAGAAAAAGCATGTGGAGAAATATGATTTAACCATTAGAAAACTAATAGAAAGAATAACAAACTTGCACTCACTGGACTAGAGTTCCTTAAAAATGGCTGCAACTGCCTTTATATTAGCTGAAGAAAACATAAACATGCAAGCCTCTTCCAAAAAAGTCTAACCCTTCTCTCTAAAAGAGAAATGATACATATAGACTCAATTATACCACTTACCCACCTTCAGGAGTTGAATTCCTAGGTGGTGGAAACGACTCCAAGATTCTCTCAACCAACATGTGAGAGTGAGAAGGTAAAACACAAACACTTCTTGGAGACTTTGTTTAGGATTTTGCTTTCTTAATGAGGCCTATTAAACATAAAAAAACAACCTATCATGTGCATTTATTCATGCTTACATCATCTAACCTTGAATCAAGTTCAATTACATCAAGAGTTTTGACTTTGACCCAGTCACACTGAAAACTAGGAAATTTACATAGTAAAATTTTAAATGAAAAACATAGGAAATTGCATAAGCTCAGCACTGACTTTGAGCCAATTTTATGGTGCCTTCTTGAGGTCCAAATGAAGATCTGAAATAATGGTCAACTATATTTGCAACTATAGTTTCCAGAACACCTTTAATTTTTGAAAATGACCTATGGGAACACCTTCACAAATCTAATCTCCCAAGGTTACTCCAAGAGCACATCATCTATCAAAAAGAGGTCCAAAATGTTGACTTTTGACCAATGTTTCCCATTTTTCTCAAAATTTAGGCCTCCTTTGGAAAATCTGAAGAAATGGGTTTTGAGAAGATGCCAAGGGCTTTCCAAAAATGTAAATCATTCCTGAATTGAGTGCCTGAGAAAAAAGTGCAGTGCCAAGGTGCTGCGCTTCTGTGACTGGCTAAATTTCTGAATAAGGCACTAACAATTTCCAAAAAACCAAAAATGATCAGAATTTCTTAAAAATTGGTCAAGAGATATAAAATGAGGTATATTAAGCCCTCATGGATGCTTTATCAAGCATCTCTAAGTTACCCTTCTCATTTTTTTCCTTTAGGATTTCATTGAGCTTGTTTTTTAGTTGTTTAACCTTGATATTGCAAACCATATTCCTAACCTAATAGTGATGTGCCATGTGCCTTAGAAGTTGGTTTTCTCTATTTGCCTTGTCTAGAAGCTTCTCCAAGTGTTGACCTTGTTTAGCCCATACCCCTTGTCTTCATTAACCTCTAAGGCGGTTTTATCCTCTAACTCTAGTTTTTCATCCAGTGAGATGTGTTTTTTCTCCTGTTTCAATGCCTTCTTAACACCTTTAGTTCTTGGCCTGTTTTTATTACCTTGGCCTTCAGTTTGTTTAGGTTCATTGATTTCCAAGATTGTTTTTCACTTGCTTGCTTGCTGCAATAGTTTAGCTTGCTCCTTTTCCATGATTAGTTGTTTTGCCTTCAGTTCACTGTTTTCTTCTTCAAAGAATGAAATAATAAACCTTTCCCTTGCCATGTTTTCCATTAGTTCTCTGGCATGATAGTCTTTGTATTTGATAATTTGTTGCATTCTTGAGGGCTCTTCTTCTGCTTATAAATCTATTCACTCAAACTCACGTTCAACCAAATCTTTATCTTGCACTAGTGATCCCTATTTTGTTGATGTAGAAGGTTTGGCCCCTTTCTCACCATGAGAAGTAAACACAAACCTATGTCCTCTTTTGTACATCCTAGTCACCTCAAGTCTAGATGCTTTAGGAATTTCCACTGATCTAATTGAGGAGCCAATCTCCATTTGTTGTGTTGGAATATTAGAATGTTGAACTGCCACATTGGATTCATGTCATTCCAAAGCTGTCTCCAAGAAAGATTCGCATGTCATATTCTTCTCTACAAGTTGATGAAGCATTATAGTCTTTATTAGACTATGATTGAATAGAATAGGATAGTATTCTTTTTTCTTCATCTGTATCCTCTCTGACATCTTGGAAAGGCTCCTGCACAGATAATTGCATATATTGAGTGGTTTTTGAGTTGTACAGTGCATTAGAAGCCGAATTTGATAGGCATATAGTCTAGAGAATCTTCCTTCACATGTGAATAATTTCATGATAAATTTCATTAATGGAGAATAGTTCTCCAACAGGTACCTAAAAGGTATGATATGAGCATGGGTTTCCCTGTATGGTGTTTTCAATAAAGATCTATAATGTACAAGATCTAAGTTCATCCCCTTGAACCAGCATTCACCATGATCTGGTATCCCTGTAGCAAGTGCAATGGAGGCAACTAAAAAAATGAAATCAACACCAGCAATAATGGCACTTTCACCTTTCAAATGAGTAGCAACCCAATCTGTCAACTGCTCATGGAAACTTGCTCCACACACCCTTTGCAAAAATCTAGACAATTCACATCTTCAAAGCATTGCTTGATAAAGGGTGATGCATTGATCTTATTGCAATTGATTGGTTCATATATGAGAATTTTTCCTTCCTTATGGTGTTTCTTCCTTTCTGGTGAAGAATATCCTTCCATGATGACTAAAACCCTAACAACAGGAAAATGAGAAAAAACAGTGAGGGATGAGTGAAAAATGAAATGATGGATAGGTGGAGTGGAAAAAATGGCAAGGGAAATTATAGGAGGTGGATATGGACTGTAAGAAACTTGTGAAAATGAAATGAGGTGGAGTGATGGACAGGAGTACTTGTGAAAATGAAATGAGGTGGAGTGAAGGACAGGGGTATTTGTGAAAAAAGAAAAATAGGGTTTCTAGGAAAACTATCCAAATTCCATAGGAATGAGCTAGGGTTTAGTTTTTGGTGTAGTAATCTAATCGTTTGTCATTGGTTCAATGATTCAAATGTAAACTAGACTAGTTATCATATGTAAACTAGATTTACATGTTTATCATATGTAAACTAGGCTAGTTATCATTAACCCTAGCTCATTTCATGATAATTTCACTAAAAACCCTAGATGAAGAAATCTTGTGCTTGAATCCATCTTGCCAAATGAAAAACGTAGGTAAAGTGATGTACTTACTTGTAGAGAAGTCCAGACTAGAAAGAAAAAAATTGCAAGCTTCAATTTTCAATTTGGGTGATTTTTGGATGGTTTCGAGCTACTCTAACACAAGCGCAATACAATGTCTAGGAGTGTAGCGCCCAAGTGCATTGTAGTGTCTAGGAGCATAGCGCTGGCATCAAAAGTGCAACATGGTGTCTGGGAGTGCAACGCCTTCAATTTTTTTCTAAATTTGCCTAAAAACCTGAGTTTTTCTCACCAATGGAAGGGAGAGCTCGATGCACAATGAGGAATGAGAGGCAAATAAGATGAGTTTGGGGATTTTTGGTTTATATAGGAAAATTAATTTCCTTTTTGAAAAGAAATGGTCCCCACAAACCTTTGAAAAATTGATTTTTCATTTTTTTAAACTGAGTCACCTTAGAAGGTTGAAACCTGGGTTGTATTTTCACTTTTCCAATATTGGAACTTCTTCTCCTAGAGCATTTCAAACTGAAATCATGATGAACTTGTGAAAACTCAACAAATTAATGTCAATGAGCTTCTTGTCATGATTTACACGTGGTAACGATGGACCTTAAAAACCCTAATGACCTAATGAAAAAAAACTTGAAACTGAATGGAATGATGATGATGATTGATATAAGGAAAAACTTACTTTTATTATGACACCTTCATCTGAATGAGATAGGTGACCAGCATATGTGACTTTCCCAAAAGACTGAACTCATTCCTAGACCAACTAACCAGTAACCAAATTTTACTCTGTAAACCTAGTGACATGGTAAAATTTGATTTTGAGACCCACTAACAAACTTGGTAAAAGCACATTTGGTCACTGGTGACAGGAAAACAAGAATGAAACTAACAAGTCCCTCCATGTGGCACTCCACCTCTGATAGGATCTCAGCTACTTCAGGATCTCGTAGTGCATTCCATCTTACCGCGATGACCCATACTAGTCTCACTGCCTCCTCCTGTGGTTATCTCTCTGCGCGACAGAGATATGTAGCACCTACTAGCCGAACAGGTATGATATTTGCATGAAAACATCAAATAGTTTAGTCTCAAGAACATCAAAAATCACAAAAAAATGCGTAAAACTTTCAAAAACTTAATGGTCGAAGTATCTTACCTGAGGCATCCTATTTCTCTCCCTCAGGAAACTCAAGCTTAGGATCATTATGGAAATCCATCCCTATGTAAGGATAAAAATCAACAATGATGAACTATCTACGTAGCCACCCAAAGAAGGCTAGTGAAAAAAAAATCACTAATGGGCCTGCTTGTTGGCTCATGTGGTCTATCCACCTCCACATCCATAGGGTCCTCAAATCAATGGGCGATAATACTATTTGCTGAGGCTGTAGTAATGGTACTTTCTCTAGAGGAAAAGAGACTAATATTGCTCCATAGCTGAAGTTGTTCAAATTCCCCTCATTTTCTTTAGTAATTTGTTCCTTCAAATTCACCAAGACACCCTCACTCCAGTTGAATACTATTGGCTCCAGACATTCTATCCCATAATGCATGTATGATTTGATCACTACATGTAGTGTTGAGCTACCTGCCAATCTTGCAATAATGAACAAGATCATTCTCAAAGGTAATTGGGTCACATCTTTTTTGCTAATGTTTCCATCCCTAGTAGGAAGGGCTCAAGGTCTACAATAGTTAGTGATATAGTCTTTCACCGTCTCACCACCACTTCTTCCACCTAGAAGAGAGATGATCTCACCTTGCTTTGACAACCCTTTTAGAAAATAAATATCCTCTACCTGTATCTCGAGTAGATTCTCCCCAAATCTAAATTCTCGTGCCTAAATATCACATGAATGGACAAGGTATTTCAATAACTCCATTGGTTACCTCATACCAGGAAGCCAAAAGAATTTCAATAACCGATAATTTTTTAGCTCTTGGATGGTAGCAAGGTCATTTTCCACATTCAAATATTGTTCCTCATGTTCTCTTTCTATCCAAATGAATGCCATTTTGTGCTAATAGGTACCTGAAACATCAACAAGGAATCCATTAAGCTCTTTCCCATGCAAAAAACTGAAAAAATTTGAGGAAAAACTTAAAGAAAACTTACAGAAATGTGCCAAACACACCCCAATAGTGTTTACCAGAGTGTTGCACCTCTATCTACATTGTTTCTCTACCTAGGTGCAACACATTGTTCAATACAGTGGGGTGTGTTGGTCCCAAGGAATTTTCCATGAACCCCGGGGGGCCTCAAAACCTTGAAAATTTTCCATGAAAACACAAAAGTGAACCATGGAAGGATAGAGAAAGGTTTTAGTTCCTACCTAGAAGCAACAAAACTTGAAATGGTTCCCTAAATTGGCCACAATCAACTTCAAAAGATCAAGGGAAAAAGGCTCCAAATACTCACTGTTGAAGGTAAAATGTTAAATGGTAAAAATGAGAAGCTATTTTGAATATTTATGGTCATTTTCTCATTATTTTATTCATTTATAGTATTTTGAACTAGATATGCTTCATTTTTACTATGAAACATGTATGTTTAATCCTTCTTGTGGTGCTTTGAGCAGGTTGAATTTTGTTAGCAAGTTTTCATTATTTTTGAACAAGTTACTTTGACTGAAGAGTATACTCTTATCTCTTTTTTGGGCTCTATAAATCTATGAAAAAGGAACCCCCCTTGGAGTCCTCTTTTAGCTCTTTCCAGACTCCCAAAATATGAAAATATTGTCGAGCACATTTCTTTCCAAACTCATAAAAGTAAATGAAAATAAATCTACTCAATATAATTTAAACCCTTTTCCAGAGTGAGATAGACTAACTACGAAAAAGGAATACCTTAGTCGAACATGGCTAAGAGGTTCTCTTGGGTGTTTTTTTCTACCTTTTCCAACCTAAGGGACTACCTACGAAAAGGGACATTTGGAGTTTTCTTTTTTTCCTCTTTTTCAAATTCTCTAAACATGAAAAATATGTCAAGTTTTACACTCATTGGACTCATAAAAACATCAAATAGTAATGGACTCGTCTATCATGACGGGGCCGAACTAGTCCTTCTCACGATCCATTAAATATAATCTGAGGGATTCATTCAAAGGATGAACTTACAGATCAAACATATGTTATCCTCCTCAAGCTTGTTAAAAAATAAAGAGGTACTAACCAGTATGGTTGGGGAAATTGGGAAAACAAGGGATTTCATTTTGTTAATGGAAGTGAGTCACTCTTGAACACGACACTCTTCCACTTCATCTTCATGACTATTGGGTTGGGTAATATTTTGTCTCTGGTTGTCATACCATTTTCAGAGCCTCCATTTTTGGTTTTGGGTCAATGTTGTTGTTGAGTTAAATTATAGACTTATAATTTACCAACACAAATTATCAACCAAGGTTAAGTAAACTTGCGAAATGTCGTGCAAAATATATGTAGGCCTGATACCTCAAGTGCTTCCTAATAAAATCAGTCACATATACACATCATTAACACCTCTTTTCTGCATCAAAACTTGGCAGCAAAGGCTATAGAGTGGATTCACCTCCCTCTATAGCTCTGATATTGCTGATGTTGATCAAAAAAGATAAAAGATCAAACACACAGACAAAAGAAATCAATTTGACAATGGAAAGCTGAAACTGATTAAATGAATCACATAAATATTAACCATAAATCAATCGATATATGCTGCTAAATCAAAAAAGAGAAAACTAGTTGTGTTGAACAATATCACTACATAAGCATAATTAAAGGAATATGCTAGTACTACTAATGGAGTTGTGAGTAAAGGGGGCCCTCCTTTACTCACGACCCCTTAAATATTAAAAGGGGCTACTCAGTAAAATGAACAGAACATATAACTTGTATTAATATGGAAAATATCAGTCTTGTACAATCTGGCGTGTTGATCAGCCAACCAATCCCCTTACACATACAATGTAATAGTATTTATACAAGTTTGCAGGTATATGATTTGCTTGAATAAGGAAAAGCTACTTGTTGAACTATTTACTATTATTACAGGTCCAAAATATAAAAACCCACGTTCCCATTTGTTCTGAGATTAAGTGGAACATAGAAAACCTTTGATTATGTTGCAGGAAATATGGATGATTATAGGAAATTAGGACAGTTGCAGGAAATCTGCACCTGCAGGAAATCATGAAACGTCTTCAAGAAAATAGCAGTTGCAAGCTGTCTATAGGAAATGGCAGAGCTACTTCAAATCTGCATAAGACTTTGATCAATTGACTTGATAATTTCAATAAGGAAATAGTTAGCTTAAGGAACTACTTAAGAGTGAGATAAAATGACACTTTTTAAGTTAATTTTAATACCTTAAGCACATAGTACCCTTTTGGCCAAAATCCAGATAATATGATCGAAATAGGTATAACTAGGGGTCAAATAGAGTTCAAAAATGGGAAAAGGTCTTGGAAGGCTGTCAAAATTGAGCAAAACTAGGACTCAACATTCCCCCATGTCTAACTTCTTGTATGTCCCCTATGTAAGCAAAATTATGTAGCCTCTAAAAAAATATCAATCCTTGCCCTGTGTTGCAGCTACTGCAGCCAAATGGTCCAATTGGGCCCTACTGGATTCTACCTCAATCTGGCTTCTATATGTTTGATTCTCCTTCTTCAGGTGGTCAATCTAGTTTTGTTTCTTCTTCATGATTCGGTTTGCCTTATGATGCCATTCTTCATGCTATTTCTACATGCGTAAACTATTTTCTTTCAAAGTTTCATTCTCCTTCCGTAGAGCTCGCTCTGACACAATAAGCTGATGGATGATTTCTTCCAGTTTCTGTCGACACCGCTTTCTCTAAGAAGTTACCTCCGCCTCATGTCGTCGATGGGAGGACTAAGGAAAACTAAGCTCCTCCTACCCTTGGTGGTATTCTACTGTCTTATATACACTTTCCTGTAGCAGTGGATCCTAGAAGGATACTTCTTTTCTATCAATAAATTCAACCTATAACACCTCCTCCTTCCATTTTTCCAAGCTTTGGGGCTTCCTTTTCTTCTTATTAGGTTTGCTTGGTGATGTTCCTTCTGTTGTGATTTTTTTTGTGGCCATCTTTGCAACTTGGCTCCTTGTAACACTTTTAGTAGGGGTAGAATAATTTTTCAATTTAGGCTTCTTCCTTATGAGTTCTCAAGTCACCACTACCTCTTCATCCTTCTGATTTTCCTTTATTAATAGACCTCGGGTTCATGGATTTTGCCTTGGCTTTTCATCTGGATTTTCTTCCTTAACTTCAGAAGGACTAGAGTCCTTCTCATCTTCCACGAAATTATTTTCTGACAGGAAATCATCCCATTTTTTATTTTTCTTCTTTAGAACCTCGACCAAGATAATTCTTATTAACCTATGGTGATAGAGGTTTTCCTCTACGTGTGCTGCTCTATCCTTAGCAGCAGTAGACATTTTCATCAAAGACATCCTTAATAAATAAGGAAAATTTAAAGGCCTATCTCAGAAGTGCATGAGAAGGCAAATATGAAACAGAAATGCAAGATGGAAATGACCTTCACAAGTTATATATTTATGTAAGAGAACTAGCAGGTGTCAATACTTACTCTGGAGTTATTCTTGCAGGATGCCTTTACTCCAATCAAGGTTTGTGTGTTCTTTCCGAAGGAAAGGCGCACAAAGTCCTTTTTCAAACCATTGGTTTTTACACCAACATTCTCCCTCCCGTGGAATACCATAGGCTTGAGACACCAGCTCCACCTACACTTTGTCACCATTAAGGTTAAGAGCGAAGGATTTGGTCACTTCCAAATTGTGCCCACAGAATTTCTGAAATAGGGGCAACCACCCTACCTTTTCTATCCTAGCTTTTCTTCGGGGCTCAACATCTAACAATGCAGAGTCTTGTGGTTCAAACACAACAGGGGCACGTAGTTTAGATGTGGTTAGGAGCGAAAGAAACAAAGCTAATTCAGCTCACAGTGACGCCTCCAATCCCTTGCAAAAACTTGACAACAAGATTTTAATTTTGGAAGTATTAGGGAAGTATGGAATTTTTTTAAAAAAGGATGTCGGTCGTGATCATGATTAACAACATGATCCGACTTGCGAAATGGATATCAAAATTATCACCAAAGAACATGTTAGAGTTATAAGAGGTGGAAATGGAACTCCATTTATGACGCAACAGTTATGGCCGCGCATTTCCGCAAAGGGTACCGAATCTTAATTTCATTCAAATTTTAAAAATATTAAAGCATCATTACCTTTCACTTCAAGTGTCCTATCACCAACTGTACCTTACCGATCTTACCTCCCAACAATCCGGTCCTTTGATGACGATTGCCACTGTCTTCGAAATGATACTGCACCTTAGAATTACATAATTCATGTATAAATTAAACATAACATGTTATAAACATGATTACATAATTCATGATCTTAACAAGTAATAAATTATAAGTACTTTATCGAAAAAGCTAATGTTCTGTCTCTATTTTTAGGAAATCGTTAGTGTGATGCAGGAATTGTTCTGTCTGCACAATTGCTGAATTTTCTGTAGGAAATACTTCTGTAGAAAACAAACCCATATGTTCCTCTTTTTGTACAGTTCATTGCACATGAATGAAGGTGTTGATGTCGAATGTGCAATGAGCTCATTGGATTACCAACCATTGAGGTCAATTGTTAACCAATGCAAGGCCCATCACCATTAATGAGAGTGAGGACCAAGGTACCCTGATGCATCCTATCAGGTGTTAATTTATGAGTTGATGACGAAACCCCTGTAGGATCCAACAGTCAAGGAGCCATGATGATTCCCCATTGTTGCTGGTGAGATAGCCTGTCATTAAGGCATACAAACTTCAAGGCATCATAAGGCTCTTGATCTTGGGCCCAGATAATTTACTGATGTCGATGGGCCAATATTGTTGGAAGGAGGACCTTAAGGAATCCCACATCAATCCAACATGAGAAATCCAAATATCAGCTAAAAAAATTATTCTAAGGATCCAAAGGATCTACTGTCCTGTTATTTTAATGAGCCCAGGATAGTTCATGCTCGCCACATTTTAATTTTAGAGAGTCTGAAATACTGAAAAAGAAGACTCTAAGGGGGCTCATTTTCCGTACTTAATCCATTGGGCCCAAAAATGGGAATAAAACTGTACCCAATAGACATTCCTCCCATGGTTTACTGAGCACGAGAAGGAAAAAAGTAAGCTCAGTTTATGACAACAGAAAATCAAGAAGAGGTAGTAGAAGGAACAACTCCTTCTCCTGCCATTTCCAACACTTTCTTCTTCACAATTTCTTCCACAAATTCCTCCTTGGATTGGGGTTTTTGATATAACTTGAGCCTGTGCCCATTTACCAAGAAGGAAACATTTCCATTATCAATAATTTTAAACCGAAAAGATCCATTGTCAAAAACTTTATCAATTTCATCGAGACCCAGCCAATGTCTATTGAATTTCCCTTTAAATTTCTTAAATCTTGAATCATACATCAATGCCTAGTCTCCCTCTTTAAACTGCTTCTTCTTTATGTATTTGTTGTGCCATCTAGCCCGTTGTTGTTGGATCAAGCCAGTGTGCTGAAAAACATCCTGCCTAATCTCATCCAACTCATTGAGCTGCAACATCCTCTATTGTTGTGCCTCATCAAGGTCTATACCCAAATCTGCTGCCGTCTTGAAAGTTTTGATTTGAAATTCAATGGGCAGTAAAACTTATTTTCCATACACCAATTTGTATGGATCAAAGCCAGTGGTGTTTCTCCATGTGATCCTGTACACCCACAATGCCTCAGGAAGTCGATCAGACCAATCTTTTTTATCTAGTTGCACTGTCTTTGTAAGGATTGTCTCCAACACCTTATTTGTTGATTCCACTTTCCCATTGGCATGTGGATGATAAGGGGTGGACTTCCGATGAGTAATCTGACATTTTTGTAGAATTCCTTGCATAAGATTTGACACAAATTGAGTACCATGATCAGTAACTATCTCCCTAGGTACCCCAAATAATACAAAAAAATAAAAAATAAAAATAAAAAATTAAATTAAAAATTTAAAAATTTTAAATTGTTAAAAAAAATAATAATAATAATAATAATCATTCTACCACTGCTTTCTCCATTTCTCTAGGTAGTGCTCTTTCTCCCACCCACTTCATCACATAATCAATACAAACTAAAATATACTTCTTACCTTTGGACATAGGATTGATGGGACCTACAAAATCAAGAGCCCACCTCTCCAATGGTTCTATGAGAACTTGTGGCTGCAAGGGCATTTCATCTGATTGAACAGGCCGCCCCATTCTCTGGCAGATATCACACTTCCGGACATACTCCATTGCATCTTTAAAAAGTCTTGGATAATAATAACCTGAGCAAAGGATCTTATAAGTTGTCTTCTTATCTTCAAAGTAACCTCCACAAGGTTCATCATGACAAGCTCTCAAGATATCATACATCTCATCCTCCCTGACACACCTACGAATAATCAAATTAGGTCTAGTGAAAAAGAGGTCTCATGTTATCCAAGTGTTGAAATGTGGCAACAAGAATATTCCAATTTAATTTGTCCTTGAATTAAATTGTGAATTAAAATTGAATTTAGTCTTAACATCTACTTGAAAATAATTAATTAATTCGATTTGAATTAATTAGTTGGAGAAATTCAAGTTAGAATTCTTTTTGAAGTCAAGCAAGAGTTATCCCTTAAATTAAGGAGATAAGATTGAGTTATATTTGAGTTGTGATTAGTTAACTCATTTTACTGAGTTAATTCCAGTTAAATTAGTTCCAAACTATTTGAGGAATTAATGGTGTGTTAATAGTCAGTTGATGCATGCATGCACTCAACTAATGCTACTCGAGTTAACTAAAGATTCCCTCATCAGAAACTCATGCATGTCTATTCTTAGAAAGACCGAGTTGAGATTAAAGTCAAGGAAAATGTACTATCAGTTGCATGTGTTTTCTTATAAAGAAAAATCATGCATGCAATCAAGGATTTATGACTTGAGGATTACGCAGTTCTGACAGTGTGTGAGATGAGTTTTCCACTTGGTAAGAGAGAATCTTCCACAAGGAATAGCGAAAGGAAATAGGAGCTTGGAGGGCAGAGAGGAAGGATAGAGAGCAGCCAAGATTTCCTGTGAGCATCTGTGAGGATTGTACTGAGAGCTGGCAAGCTGTGAGAGCTAAGGCTTTGTATAATTCCTATGTATTTCCACCTTGTATGATAATACATATAGAGTGGGGTTTTTAACTGAGGATTTCCCCAAAGTATTTTCATGTGTATTGCGCATTGATTCTTCTTCTTCTAGTTATATTGTTCAGCTCAATCTTTAAGCTTCCGAAAATTGATAGTAGAAGTAGGTTATAGTATTCTCCTTTGATTTATATTGCATGATCGGGTTAACCTACATAGATGTTCTACATGGTATCAAAGTCGGATTTGTAGAAATTATCTACATGGTATCAGAGTTGGATTTGTAGAAATTTTCTACATGGTATTAGAGTTGTGAATAGTATACTGAGAAGATAATTTGAAGTTTGAAGTTCAGGGTTGCAGGTGCAAATCAAATTCATATCATACTTCAAGGTTGGCCAATGGCATTCTATGACTTGAGACTCGAGTATGCCTTGGAAGGTAGCTCAAATTACTTAGCATGGAAAGATAGAACGAAGGCTGTATTAGAAGATAATGGCTTGAAGGAATTCATTGATCAAGAAATCCCAAAGCCAGCTTCAACTAATGCACAAGAGTTGGCTGAGTGGAAGAAGTGTATGGTGAAGGCGAGACAGATCATCCTTGAGGGAGTTCGGGACCATATTGTCTCGAGTCTCCATGGGAAGGATACTCCATTTTCAATGGAAGACATTGAAGGATCTCTACCAAAATAGTAGTGACCAGAGGAAATTGGCACTTAAGGATAAGCTTCGAAGAATCAAGATGGAGAAGGGCGATACTATTTCCACATATCTGAGCAAGCTCACCACCTGCGGAGATGAGCTTTGCAGTGTGGGAATAACTATTGTCAATGATGATATGGTGAGCCTCGCTCTCCTTGGCCTTCCAAAGATTTGGAATAGCTACCAAGACTCTGTGAATGGAAGGGAGAAACTGTTGG
>APFE030422240.1:84606-97121 GCA_000404065.3 Pinus taeda | reverse complement strand
TGTTTTTCACATTATTGAGATTGAAAAATTGCTCCATCTGTAATATCCATGTTGCGGGATCCTTGCCATTAAACTTCCTCATATCGATTTTTGGAATATGGTGGGTCTTCGATCCAACATTATAGTCAATGGAATCATGATTAACATTTCTATTGTTCTCATCATGAGTTTCCTTTAGTACCTTTTCACCATTAGTGACCATTCCTTGTAGCAACTTATTCATATTTATTGTCAATTCTTCCATCTTATCATCCATGCCATCAATTTCAGTGTCCATGCCATTCATCTTAGCATCCATGCCATTCATCTTAGCTTCCATGCCATCCATATTAGCTTCTACACCCTTCTTTAAACCATCCATCTTAGCTTCTACATCTTTCCTTAAACCATCCATCTTAGATTCTGTTGCTTTTTGTGCAAGTGACACTTGCACTTGTTCATGTAATTTTGATATATCATGTAGCATTTCTTCCTCTTCTTCATGAGTCATGCTAGATATTTCAGGTTCCTTACTAGGTGTTTGCATTTTCTTTCCTCGGGGCATTAGTTATCGATAATAATGCTCTAATATGCCCTTTGAATTCCTTCAAAATAAATTTCAAACCAATCCTAAGCAAACATTTAAAAAAATATGCACACCTTTTTTCACTTTGTAGGAGCTCGATATTGCCTCTGATGTATCTCTGTAATTTCAGATCATCTAGTTCTGAAATTGCAACCTGCGGTAGCCCTCTGTGTCATCTTTCCAATGCCACTAGTCTGACCCAATTGGATTCTCCAATGAAGAGGTATGCCAAATCTCCCACAGTGACCTCATTATAGAGTAGTTCAGTAGAGCGAACTTGTACGATGTGCCACGAGTCATTGTTTCAACCTTTAGCTCTGAAAAATATATAAAAGAAACTATAGTCCATCCTCTTTCTGGACCTTCTTACGAAATTTCAATCCAATGCTCATAGAAACAGTTATGAAAATTTTCCCCAGGTCACCTATTTGGAATGTAATTAAGGAGTTTGCAAAAAGCCCAACTTCCTCAGATCATATCTCCGCAAATATAGCGCAAAAAGCTCTGAAATTCGGAACCGAGATTTAGCGCGATGTCTTCTCAAATGGGTTTTTTTTCAACTTCTGAAACGTCGCAGAAAAAAAGTTATAGCGAAAATTCCACAACGACCTGTTTCGATAAGTGAAACCCTAGAATCCAAAGCTCTGATACCAAATGTTATGAACCAGCTCAAGAAAAGATAGAAAAGATAGATCAACGCCTTAGAATTCAGCCTCTTCGAGGGGGAAACCTCCTTTACATTACATAAATGAACAATTCTTGGGTGATACAAATGAAAAAACCTCCTTTCTATATATAGGAGTCTAAGAAGTCACAATATAACCCAACCGACCTAACAATAATAATATAAAGCCACAAAAATAACAATCGAGGGATTCTACGGGGCACAGTAATAACAATATGGGAGAAATAGGGGCACAACAATATTAATAAGGGGTACAACTACAATAGTAATGGGGTAATCACTAGTATTATAGGGACCCAACAATCAGAGGGGATTTGCTAGAATACAGTAATTTGCACAGTCACAATCTAAATCGTGGCCTCAAAGACATCATCTGGACATGGGATGGCAACCGATAATAAATATATATTCATTGTGTATGCTGCACGATTGTTGTTCACTTTAAAACTATTTTTGAGTTAAATGATTGGTTGAATTTGTTGCTCTATGTTGATTGTAAATATATTCCTGGCAGAATTGATAGGATTGAGATGGAGTTATTTTTGTCCTTTTGCTATCGATATATTTGTGGCAGGATTAGTAGGATTTAGATGGCGGTTGATATGGTAATCTTCTTCAACGACCCTAGGAAGAAAGATCTCAAGTCCAGCTATAACTACAATTCTTGTATTAGCTTGGCCACTTGATTGCAGTCAAACCCCACCCACTTTTAGCATTGTCATAATGTGTTTGGAAGCCTCATTTGCTATAGGATTCATCTAATTGCTCCAAGCTCTTAAGATATGATAGAATTCTAAATGCTCAAGGTAAATGGTTCTAACAAATTTTCCATCCACTAGAGATGAGCACATTAAAACTAAGATTAACTTAAAGTTGTTATGTTGTGATTTTCTTCATGAGTTTGAGGAAATGCTAATGCATTATTCACAGAAATAAGGCTGAATATTCTTATGGGTTTATTGTTTACACCATCCTTTAATGGTGGAAAATATTTCAAACAAATGTTTTTTGAACTGGCTTCCTCTTATTTACCTTTAGCACCCTTCAATTCAGTGACCTTCCACTTAGAAGTGGTGAGTAGGGGGTGTATATTCTTCTCCTTAGAAGTGGTGAGTAGGAGGTGTATAGTTCTTTGCAAAATAACCCTGATAATGGGAATGCGAGGACAACTGCCACTATGGAGCTAAAACCAATTTAAGGATACATCAACTGGATATTTGAATTGGGTGCAGAGTAAGAGTTTGGCTTAGTGCTTAAGGATGAGCACCAAATGGGGTTTATCAAACCTTTTGAGACGAGGAATCATTCATTCTCTCAAGATATAATAGGTTGTAGTCTAAAGAGGTAATTTTTTTCCCTTTTCTTAGGATGAATTTTCAGTTGATTTTATTTGAAATTTAGTTAGAACTTGGGAAAATTATAGTTGCAATTTGTTGAATCTATTCATTTTGAAATTTGAAAACAAAATTTAATTAACAATGTTATAAGATTAGTATTTCCTGATTATATAAAGAAACAACCAAAAAAGTGGCAACATTTTTCTAGCTTTTATAGTCGCTTTCTTCCAAATGATATCCTTTTGATTTGAAGACCTTGTTTGACTCTCTTTCTCTAAAAGAGGGAGCAGGTTAGCAGGGAATTTTTCCATTCAAAGAAAGGCAATTTCCTGGTGTCGATGGTATTCCTCCGAGGTTTATCAAACTAATTTTGTTCTAATTATAAATGGTCTGCTATATTTTTATGAAGAGGTTATATTTGGTAGTATGGATTTTATTAATTTTTTCGAAAGCCAAATCATAAATTACTATGAATTGCATAACCATTACGTTGCTTCATGTCATCTTATAAAAATTTTGTATTCTAGCAAAGAGGATGTACTGAAATTCTAGGAAGAGGCTACATTTGGTGGCACTTTGACTAGAGATCATAGTCTTACTAAATATATTCCCAAGCCATATGATGGATTAGTTAATGTTTCTAACAAATCTTAAATGTGTAACCCTCGATGATTATTTTCTGTCAAAGTGGCTTTGTTTTTATGAAATTATTCTTTTAGGAACTCTCTTTCCTAGTTAAGAGGAAATGTATTAGGTGAAGAATTTTGATTACAATGTTGCTTTAATATTGATAGATTTTGAATAACGTTTTGATATGATTAAATAACTTTTTTTTTTTTTAATTTTTTTTTTTTTTTTTTTTTTTTTAAATGCTAGGATATTATATACTTAATTATTTGGAGAAAATTTTATCATGATCATGTTTACTTTAAGGATAACTTTATTGAATCTAAAATATAAGATTTAAGATTTGAAGAAACTTTATAATAATGATTAGTGTTCTGTTCAAAGATGTTTCTACTCATTTGGAAATTAATGACAAGTTACTAATAATGTTTATCTTCAAAGATCAATCAAACAATGTTGTCTTCTTATTTTAGTGTTTTGTTTCGTATGTTGAAGCTCCACATTATGTCTCAAGAGATTTATTTTTAGGGGCCAAGTTTATTCTTACATGATTCGTAAGAGCTCCTCCCCTACTAATTTAGATAGAAATGGATTACCCTTTTATATATTACGCCTATAATTGTTTATTTAAGAAATTTGATACAAAACTTACTAAATGGTATTAAAAGGTTTTTTAAGTGGCATAAAAATTTCAAGCATGTTTAGAAGTCATATAATCTTTTCATATCAATTGTGCTCCTTGTTGGTTTTTAGCAATTTTTCATTTTAAAAATCAACAATTCTCATTATGGTCATTTTGAAAAAATAATAATGAACTATTTTATTTAATATTGGGTTGTTTTCTTTCAATTTTCTGGGTCATGGCCTTTCTCAATAAAGGCTCTCGGATATTTGTTAGATTGGAAATTTCACTAGGTAAGGAGAACAAATATCTATTTCTTGGGTCAATTGTCAAAAACCTAAGTCATGCTCACTTTGCAAATGATCCCCCTTCCTCACAAGAAAAAAGAGATTGAGTGTTTAAAAAATGTGATGAAATTCCTAGATACCTTTCATATATCCTTAGGGTTTGAAGATTCCATGGACCAAAACTATGTCATATAAACAATGTTAATGAGATTCTAAAATAATTAATGTAAGTTGGTTGTAGATTCAATTTAGGTAGATATTTAAATGTCTAGGTATCCCTTTCTTTTTAGGCCTCAACAAAAGAGTTGTGGCAAGTTCTAATTCAATGAAATGAGCAAAATATGACAAAATGGATTATGAAGTATATGTTCTCAGTAGTTAGACATCAAATTTATATGAATGTCCTAGCTTCTACACATGTTTATTATTTCCTATGTTAGTGTTCCTTGGCCTTGATTTGTAGTATATTGGAAAAGGTTATGAGATATTTTACAATCTTAAGCCCAATGCATGCCTTGTCATATAAAATCACATTGTCCATGGTAAATCATTATGTCAAATAAATTTTGCATCTTTTGGGTGAATTATGTTAGGGCAGGTAGAATCTGTCATGCATAGCTTCTCTTGAAATCTTCAACATGCAACCATAAATAGCTATGCTAGAAATACCGCCAATATCAATGACATATGATCACATGATGTGTCACCATTAGCATACCACCCAACAACACTGCATTATGAAAATTGCTAGCAATACTATACTCAATGTATATTCGACACTTTTTGTAAAATTATGTTCGATATGAAGAAATGAATTAGGAAGAAATTCAGTATGTCTTATGAAAATGTCACTAACTAACATGTATGTTTTTGCTATGTATGCACCCTAGATACACTGAACAAAAACTGATACACATCAAATATTTTACTAATCCCCTCTACTTTTGCATTTGTCCATTTTTCTCTATCAAACACATGCTTGTCACAAAAGGCAAGTAATTTCTTATGCTTGCAGTCCCAGTTTTGTATGAGATGATTTTTAATTAGCGTTACGGTAATCAGTGAAAGAATAGAGTCCATTCGAGAAAAAATGGAAACAATATGCATCTCTCACAACAATTCCCTTCCTAGTGATCATCAGAATGACCTTTGTGGCATTGTGGCAATGCTAACAAATGTGAAGGTTCTTGGGAATCTGGATAGTTGATTTAGGCATTTGTTGATAACCAAAAGCAATGGAAAGCTTCTCGATGTGGCCATAAATTATTTGCTCGTTGTCCTAATCATCTACCTCCATGACAGAGAGAGACCCTTCTTGTGATTATATCAAACCTTTATCACTATAGTCTCACTGAATTTCTCATTGCTGTACTGAGACAGAGTTTCACCCCTCACAGTGAGACAAACCTCCCATTTTCTATTTCCACCCATGTACTAAACAATCTCATTGCGTAGTTTGGTCATTTAGCAGACATTAATAAACTTATATTATTTATATACATTTATTACTATGTAAATGCACATATAACATGGGGCATGTACTCTATAAGTGATATTTCTTACCTTATCAATTATCTCAAAAGATTAATATCTCAAGGCTTTGATTTTCTTCTATGGTCTTGTTGACATGGGAAAATATTTTGTCAACTTAATAGGATTATTGGGCAAAAGGCCCAACTATTGAAATAGCAAGCTCGTTGGTTATGGAGCAACTACCATAATCTAGGATTGATGGGCTAAAAATGAAATGCAACTAATAATGCAATGCAAGTGTGCAATATGAAATGTAGCCCAACTAAATCCTATGTAGAAGTAAAGAATAGGTTGACAGGAAATGAAATTAAATACAAATGCTAAAAGAAACAATCCACTCACTACAACCTATAATGATGAGGATGGTCGGGCGATGCTTGTCATGAAGCTCGTGTAATCAGTGCATCTGGTAGAGTGGGTGTGGACAAATTTCTTGCTTAAAATCATCTAGAATACCTACAAAAAAGAGGTGAGTCATTTTTTTATCTCATCATTTGGTTTATAGTTTGTGGGAACTTTGAAATTGAACAATTGCACGCTTCCATTGTGGAGGCTCTGAATTTAAGTCTGGAGGAAACTGCTAATGGTGATATTAAAGTGATGAAATTGGCTGCATCTCTAGAAAGAAAGAAGTGAGAATTAAATCTTCCCAGAAGAATATGCAGGTATGGTTGAGCGATGTTCGTTGCAAAGCTTGATACAACCTCCATTTAACCAACTCTAATTTTAACTCGTCCTCCCTAAATATCTATATCCAAACCTTCTTCCTAGATTCCAGGAAGAAAGAGTTTACATAGTGAATATTGTTTTACCTCTTAAAGTCCCCTCGCCATGATCTCATGTTTGCCTCTATGGATTCCCTCACCTAGATCTAAATCAGTTGAAGAGGAACAAACATATATGGATTTATATATACATACGAATAACAGGTAGATTGGTTCTAAATGTTATCTAGTAATTTCTATCATATAAATTTTTTACCATTATGTAGGCTCAATATAGTATCGTTCAAGGCCAATATACATTGACCTTAAACAAAAGTACCCACATGTTTCCCATGTAAAGTATTAATGTATTAACATGAGGCTTAGCATCACTCGTGAAGCTACCAAAAAAATGGAGATGACACCTTGGATGAATAGTTGATTAATGAGCTACCTCCTAGCTTTCATGATGAGGATTCATTTATAGTTTTTAGGGATCTTTTCCTTCTATAAAAAAAATTGAATGGAGGCATGAAGTTTGCAATTGAAACTACAAACTTAATTGTGCTTAGTGTCAAGCAAGTAGACCTAATGGAAATGACATTGTTAAGATAGGAATAACATAGGTTATTGGATAAACATTTTTTTGAGATGACACAAATTAAAACAACAAAAGGAGAGGATACAAAATTTCATGGATCAAGACTCTTAGTATAAAGTTTTCAAACATATTGTGAATGAATTTGTCCTTTACTTTCACAATTGTGAGGAACCAATTGTGCTACTTATTATTGACTTCTTGAACGATATTCTCACGAACAAGGATTATGATGCCAATATCATCATGGTCAAATAACAATTAGAATGGGGAATTTCACGATTGTGATGAACCAATTGTGACACCTATCATTGACTTATTAAATGATATTCTCACAAACAAGGATTGCGATGCCAATATCATCATGATAAAAAAAAATTAGAATGGGGAATTCATAAGTGGCAAGAAAGATTCAAGATTTAGATGACATCATTAGATGGTAAGAGCGATACAATTTTACCCCAACCAATGTACACTCCTTTCTACAAAGTGAAATATATGGGTTTTCTTCCAACATTTATTAAACCAAATTTATGAATTGCATTTAAACACATTGAGTCGCTATGGAAAGAGAATGATGGGCACTTAGTTGAGAATATGAAAATGATTGAGTTAGATAAAATAAAATGGACTTAAGAGACAAAAAATAATACCATTCTTTTATAGTTTGGACATTTTACATGAGGGAAATAAGGATAAGAAGCAACAAGGAACTAAATTAACAACATTTACTTTGTTATGAAATGTTTTATTTAAATCATTTACTTATAAAGGTTATAGAATACTAATGAAGAGAATTTTAATAAATCCTTCACTTTGAACATATCCTGGTTGGAATCTCCTTCAAACATAACATATAATAAAAAAGAAACACCAGTAAAGAAACAAAATTGCATAAAATTTTGACTTCTTTCTTCTATGCTATTGTTTCTTATGTCATTGCCTTACTACTTTTCCTTTGCAACATGTGGTGCAAATGCTAGTTTAATTTAATTTAAAAATATTTTTGTGGTGAGAGGTGTGGTAGCCTAGTACGAGGTGATGTTTTAATGATGTAAATTTTTGTATGATTCAATTAATAATAAAAAATTAAAAGTAATAAAATTCAATTTGTTAAAAGGTAATCATGATTATAATAATAAAATTAAGGATAAATTGATAACATATGAACAGTAGCTATAAATGAAGATTCATTTACCATACAAATTAAATAATGATTTTGTAACATATTTAAATTTATTAATAAGCAAATAAAAACTTAATACTTACAATAAAATTACAAAATAACAAGATTTTTAACTATGGATATTCATGCCCACCTTACTAGGGATATTATTTACTTGTAAATAGACTTTGTTCCAATACTGTGGGCTAATACCATGGCTTATCCATACCGAATGCCCAACAACCATAATGCATTTCACAATCAAAATATTTTATTTTTTAATAACATTTTTTTAACTAAATCCAAAAGAAAAAAAAAAATCATTAGTTTTGAGATATATCTAAGCCATATATGGTCATTACTACTAAAAATATTTCATCAACATTAAATCGGGGTTTTAATAAAATTAAAAATAAAATATTTTTTTATATATAGAAATGGTGAATTTTATATAATTGAAATAATATCATTAAAAATCATCATGAATTCATCTAAAGATCTACGAAGTTGTAAGAAAAATCCAATTTATGTTGGAGAGATTTTTTCTTCAATTTTTGCACTAAAAAAATATTTAAATCTTAAAATATATGATCCTAAAAAACATTCCAATCATTTAAAAATTTGTCCACTTAAAATTAAAATTAAAATAAATATAAGCTATTTTTAAAACTAATCAATCATAACTATAAACATTTATCAACCATTTAATTATTACTCAACTACTAATAAAATACCTTAAATTTATATACCCCTTAAACCACACATACCATACCATATAGGAATTGGTAGTTCAATAAAACCCGTGCAAAATTGTTATTTACACAGAAACATATACAATATTCAAACTTTGGATGCTCATACAATTTTGTGCCACGACCACATATAGCTTGTCATATAGCTTGGCTGGATATGGTAGGTACTGGATAGATCAGTGAGTTTACTTCAGAGATAAAGATTAAAGAGGTCCACCATTCGCACTCGAAAGCCACAATTCATATCATATTTCGAAGGTTGCTGTACAATCAACCATGTTGCAGACTCACTTTCAGAGGTAAAGATCAAAAAGGGGGCCACCATTTGCACCCGAAATTCACAATTCATATTATATTTAGACGGTTGCTGTACAAGTCACCAAGCCTCTTCTTACACAGAAGGCACTTAAAGCGGAGATAACATAGGGCGATGATTGAAATTGGGACTGAAATCGGTATCATAATGGGCTGACAAATTGTGCCAATTAGCAGGCACCCTAAGTTCATCTTTCAGTAAATTACAGGTTTTATTAACAAGAGAATAATCGCGCTTTGCGTCGGGTCGAAAAGGAACTCCAGAGCTTTGAAAGCCATCGACCAGGTGCAGATGGGCTTCCAGATTGTGACAGCAACTCACACCAGCATTCTCTTTCAGATATGGAGAATCCAAGTGATTGATTCTCAGCTCAGCCCCCACATGAGTAAATGACATCCTCTCCATTGCTTCGGCCAGTGCTGTTGAATTTAATATTTCATGGCACTTCTTATGTAGCCATTCATTCATAAAAATCCCTGGCATTTGAGGGATCCAATCATGGGTATTGACAATTCTCAACGTTTTCACGCCGATCTCCTCAAGCCTCTGTTTGAAATCATGGTTTCCAACTCTTGGTCCCCCAAAAGAGAACACTGCTACTGGTGTACTATTTGAGGTTGATGCCAAGTTTTCTCCAATCTGGTATGCACTCAAGAGCGCCAAAGCTGCTCCTAGGCTGTGCCCTGTAATGGTAATACTCAACTCCTCGCCCTCGTATAATTCTAACAGTCTCTCCACCTCTTCCAGAACCTGCTCAGATGCGCTCTTCATGCTATTATTATGAATGTCACTATGGCTGTTGCCCTTAGAAGAAGTATACAGACTTAAAAATCCATTTTCCACCTTCGGGTTAAGATCAGACTGATGAATATTATCAGAGAGTTTAATTGGTTTTAAATCTGTCTTGAGATTTTCAGCCCATTCAAGCGGAGTCATGGTGCCTCTCCATGCAATAACTATATCTCTTCGACCTAATCTTTTGATCTCCTCCAAGTTATCACTCACAGCAACAAATCCCATCCAGTTAGACTTCTGACATTTTAGGGTTTCATTCGATAGTTTCGAAAGCCAATTGGGAACATGGACATTGGGAGTTGCATGGAGATACTTGGTCACCCTGTAACCAGTGTTCCTCAACCCCACTCTTTCAAGAAATGAATTAACTTCACCACATGGGATGCAGCAGCCACCATAAGCGCTCGATTGGGGATCGGAGTTAAAGGCATCATAAGTTGCCTGCGCAAATTCTCCATACTTCACAATCTCTCTTCTTAGGTTTTCATCAAGGGGATCCAGAAGTTCTCTCCAGTCGTTGGCACCATGATACTCCCTCCATTTACCCGCCAGGCTCTGCTTAGGAGAAGGATTTGGCCTCCGCAGCTTGCTCATCCAATCATCATAGTTCCAAGAATTGCGTATGTCGTTGGATTTCCTCTGATTTGAAAGCGTGGAGTCTAATATTCTGTTCCTGTGAGGACTTCTAGGACTGGAACCTATGAATGTGGCTCCTAAGCCCCTGCCAATTAGGGATGTGATTTCCAGTCGTTTAGACCAAACCAATCTCCTTTGTGAAGGGTTCTTCACCAGATTTAGAGTGGATGAAGAAGCTCTAGAAGTGCAGTTTGATATATTCTCGAGGCCTGTAGTGGAGTTGTGTTTTATGGCGGGTAAGGAAAATGAGGTAGCCTGTTTCAAAGATCCAAGGAGTTCCATATGCTGTTGAAAGGATTGACAAATAGGAAATCTCTTTGGGGGATTGAAATGAAGTGTGAATTTGGGGGATTGCAATGAAGCGTGAAATTAGGGTAACCATGCCACTGATTATATATTCCGAGTTCGTGCTCTAACAGCATCTGTCCATTACTCGGATTTTACTCGTTCACGTAAGGATTCAGTTCGCTTTTGAAAAACCTAGCGGCTGAACGCGGTACAGGGAATAGAGTGGCACGCGGTGCCGACCACACCATTGATTCTGTGAACATAAGTTTGAGAGGAAGCCTATCTACTGCACATATGTGGACCAACTCTTTTATGAACTCCATCCTCCGCTCACGATCACTTCCACTACGCTGGCAAACTGTTTGACATACAAATTGAGGTGCCCACCTTATTAGGCTACCTGCTCAATCATTTTTTTGACAAACTCACCTTACGAGAGTATCTCCTCAATTGAAGCATCCGTTTTCATTTTTGTTGGTTGCGTGTCCAAATCTAAGTGCATTTAAATTTCATGAGAGACACTTTTCTGTCTCATAAACACGGAACTCTCAGTTTGCGTATATAATTTTTTTGATAATTTAAATTTAATTTTTTTAAAATTAAGTTATGAAGTAGTTTGCGTATATAATTTTTTTATAATTTAAATTCAACTTTTTTTAAAATTAAGTTATGATGTAGTTTTCAAATGTTAATTTTATATTTACATATATATCTGTATTTAGATAAATCGGCGATTAAGTTGGGCTGGTACCAGGGTAGGAATTTGGATTTCTCTTTACCCGTCATAGAATTTTTTTTTGACGTTTTGGGTCCTTATGCTTCCCGTCAAGAAACGTTATATTAAAAATTTTGCCCTTCAAGAGTGATGTTCTCATAATAAATTAACCCTTCACTAATAAAGTTTTGATTAAAAAATTACAGTAAAATAATTAATGTTCCTGTGTACTTTGTGAGGTGGTACTAGGAAAATACAAAACAAGTGGTAGAAACCTTGAAATTTCTTTCAACAGTAAAAAGAATGGAAAAATAAACACTGTAAAGGTTATATGGCTTTAGGTTGGGATTTTGACAGAACCCACGCAAGTCCATTACCACAATAAATCGTATATCAAACATACAAGGACTCCTACACTAGAGCTATGGAGTAAAGAACAGAGACAATCATAATTCCACATAAAATCCAAATATATAACTCAAAATAAAAATCAAACAGCGAATATCCATGCGATCAGTATTTCAGGCGGCCAATCCAACCGTGGGAATCAAACCCTAGCCGCAACAAAAATTTCAGAAGTATGAAACAACGAACTATTGAAAAAAGTATGACCACGAGATAAATGTATAAGACATTAAGTTAAAAATTATGTATCTATATAACTCCCCAAAAGCCCTTATCCATAGTCCAAAGTTGATAGCATCGTGTTTATGACGGATTTTTTCATTTACCCACAAAAACTACAGTAAAACAAGTGTAGCCGTAACTTTCTAGCCCACGTTAAAACCCTAAAAGATCCCAATGCACTAAAATGGCACTGTCCCTCAAGTAATGAGGCCTGTAGTGTAGTCTGAAAAAACAATCTTCAGGATCAACATGAAATAGTACCA
>APFE030422240.1:50955-82536 GCA_000404065.3 Pinus taeda | reverse complement strand
TGTTGGAAGTTTGACAACTAATTATGTAAATTTGGGTAACTCATTATGTTAATTAGTAACAAGTTAGTTTTATACCGAAACATCGGTTATGTAGTTTTATACCGAAACATCGGTTATGTAACTCAAGAGGCTCATATAAAACTGATGAATGCCTAAACTATTGTATGGAGAATCATTTATTGATTGAATAGAGATTCCAATCCCTTGCCCTGTGGATGTTTCCTTGACACCCTGTTAAGGTTTTACCACGTAAATCCTGAGTTGTTACTTGTGTGTGTATTCATTTTTCTTGTTAGTTATATTCTTTTATTGGTTAATGTATAACTGCAAATGCCTTCTTTCTTGGTTGATTAGTAACTCATTGAACTACAAGTGGTATCAAAGCGAGTTAGTTGATTTTGAGTTAGAAATCTGCATGCGGAGAAAAAAAAGGGGGCAATCTGTGTGTGGACCATAGTGGAAAATCGTGAGAGTGGAAAAGCATGGAGTTGTTGTCTTTGCGTGAAGGCTCAGGAAGATGTTGTTGTCTCTACGTAAGGATCAAGGAAGCTGTTGTTGTCTCTGCGTGAGGAGTGTGAAGGTGCCTATGTGAAGGCTCAGGAAGCTATTTTTGTCTCTGCGTAAGGAGCAAGGAAGCTGTTATTGTCTCTGCGTGAGGAGCGTGAAGGTGCCTGTGTGAAGGCTCAGGAAGCTGTTGCTTTCTCTGCGTAAGGAGCAAGGAAGCTGATGTTGTCTCTGTGTAAGGAGCGTGAAGGTGCCTGCGTGAAGGGTCAGTCATGCAAGGAAGCTTCTTGTGGTGCTAGTCAATGAAGCAGCTCACTGCCCCTATCGAGTAGAACCGGAGTGCCCTCTGCGTGTTGGTTGGTCGAGGAAGAGAACCTAGGAGGAGTGTGGAATGACATGAACTGATAGGGAGGTTGTTTGCTGCCTGAAACCCAGTTCTACGTCGCTAGAGCCGTTTGCTCTCTGCGTGGCGGTCTTTATGCTCTCTGCGTCAGCGTTGACCAGAGCGAGGAAACCAAAATGTGCTGGACTTGCGTGTGAAGGGAGCCTTGCATGGCTATAAAGAGGCCCATTCTCAGCGTGCTGACCACCTGCATGTGAAGGAGCATATGAAAGCTGCCCCTGTGTGAAGGGCATCACTGCTTCAGTGGAGGAGCCTGTGTGCTACTAAAAGTGCTGCTAGAGGCTTAGCTTGTGGATCCGGGTAATTTTTCTTAAATTTGAGAGAATTTTTTTCCATAAATTTGAATTTGGAGGGAAGAAAATCAAAGAAATCCAGGATTTTTTTTCTTTCAAAAATTTGAATTTGGAGGGAAGAAAATCAAAGAAAAACAAGGGTTTTTTCATTAATTTGAAAAAAAAAATCTGTTGAAGGGTTGTTTTTTTCGTTTGAAAAAAGACGAATTATTTTTTGAGTACAAAGAGTTTTTTTTAAAGTGAAACGAAAAAAATGAACCCTAGTTGAAACACTGAAACCATAGTAGAAAAAAATGGCCAAGATGTCGTATGCAAAATTTGAGGTGGAGAAATTCACCGGCAAGAGCAATTTTG
The DNA here is from genome assembly GCA_000404065.3 of Pinus taeda. Taxonomy (NCBI): domain Eukaryota; kingdom Viridiplantae; phylum Streptophyta; class Pinopsida; order Pinales; family Pinaceae; genus Pinus; species Pinus taeda. The sequence goes on along the minus strand of APFE030422240.1, from coordinate 80,982 downwards.
CTCTTTGAAAACTGAAAGTTAGGGATTTGCTTGTGCAACAAGGGTTGCACAAGGCATTGGATGGGGCAACTAAGAAACCTGCAACCATGACTGATTTGGACTGGGAGGACTTGGATTCCCGAGCTCTCAGTACCATCAGGTTATGCCTAGCAGATGAAGTTCTCTTCAACGTTGTTGAAGAGAGTACAACTTCAGGTTTATGGGAAAAACTGGAAAAACTCTATATGACAAAGTCGTTAACCAATAGAATTTATTTGTAAAGACAACTGTATAGTCTTTGAATGAAGGAGGGTTAAAAATTTGCAGAGCATTTGAATGTTTTTAATACACTCATATGCCAATTAACAGATATGGAAGTTAAAATTCAAGAAGAAGACAAATATATAACCTTGTTGTGTTCTCTGCCCGAATCATGGGACCACTTCGTAACTTCAATTAGCTTGAGCACCACTGATTCTTTGAAATTTAAATCAGTTGTGGGAGCTCTTTTATATGAAGAAGTACAAAGGAAATCTAGTACTGAAAGAACTGCATCAGAAACCGTGATAGCTAGAGGACGGTTAAAGGAAAGAGGAGAAAAAACAAGGGGGTCTTCCAAATATAAATCGAAGGGAAAGAAGTGTAAGGAAAAATGTTGGCACTGCAATAAAATTGGACACTTGAAGAAAGGTTGTTGGAAATAAAAAGAATCTGATAACCCGAAGAGGGAAGCAAATCAGGCTGATTCAGGTATGATAGACGAAGTTTTATCTGCTGAAGAATTATGTATGATAGATGAAACTTCACCTGAATGTAATGTCTCTCAGGGTTTAGAAAGCTGGCTGTTAGACTCTGGTGCTTCTCATCACATGTGTCCACATAGAAATTGGTTTACTTCGTATAAAAATGTAAATGGTACTTCTATGTTTATGGGTAATAATGTATCATGTCAGGCTGTTGGGATGGGAAATATTAGGATTAAAATGTATGATAACACAGTTAGAACATTAACTGGTGTTAGACATGTACCTGATTTGAAGGAAATTTGACTTCTTTGGGAGTGTTGGATTCATATGGTTATAGGTTTACACATTAGAATGGCGTGTTGAAAGTCTTTAAAGCCGCCCTAGTTGTTATGAAGCAGCGGTTGCGTTAGAAAAGGACGAAACCGGTAATTGTCTATGGCATCAACAATTGGGTCACATGAACGAGAAAGGTTTTCAGATACTGCTAAAACGTAAATCTCTTCCCGATCTGAAATATTTGAAGTTAGATTTCTGTAAACATTATGTGTACGGAAAATAGTGTAAACGAAGATTTAAAACTGGAAATCATAATAGTAAAGATATTTTAGACTATATTCATTCTGATTTGTGGGGACCATCTCCTGTTGTATCATATGGAGGCACTCTATATTTTTTAACGTTTATTGATGATTTCTGTCATAAAGTTTGGGTGTTTACGTTAAAAAATAAAGCTAATGTATTCAATGTCTTTAAGCAATTTAAAGCAATGGTAGAGAAAAGAACAGGCAAATCAATTAAATGTTTAAGAACTGATAATGGTGGTGAATTTAGTTCAATAGAATTTTAATAATACTGTAAGGATGAAGGAATTATTAGACACAAAACTAATTTTTATACACCTCAACAAAATCATGTTTCTAAACATATGAATTAGAATATTATGAAAAGAGCCATAAGCATGATTAGCAATGCTAACTTGCAAAATGAGTTGTTGTCAGAAGCAGTATCCACTGCTTGTCATTTAGTTAACAGATCACCTTCAATAGCAATTAATTGTAAAATTCCTGAAATATTTTGGATAGGTTAGTCTTGTGATTATTCACATTTAAGGATATTTGGCTGTGATTCTTATTCTCTTATTCCTAAAAATCAACATTTAAAATTAGATCCAAAATCGAAATGTTATGTCTTTGTTGGGTATGACTATGTAGTGAAAGGATACAGTTTGTGGGATCCTACATTGTAGAAGATAGTCACTATTAGGGATGTAACATTTGATGAATCTTCTCTTTTAAAATAAAGTTTTGAAAGAATTGAACAAGAACAAGTATCGCCAAATCAACAAGTTCAGTTGGAGGCTAGACCTTTTAGTGACAGTCAAAAGGAAGGAGAGACTTTTGGAGAAAAAGGTGTTGAAGATACAAAGGAAGTTGTCGAAGTTTCTGAACCAGTTCAACAACTAATCACTCTAAGAAGGTCTACAAGGGAAAGAAAAACTCCCAAAAGGTATGAGTATTCTGCTTCATCTTTTGCTTTGATTACTAAGATGGGGAACCTTCTAGTTATCAGGAAGCAGTAGATGATACCGATAGCGAAAAATGGAAAATGACTATGAAAGAAGAAATGGATTCCTTAGCCAAGAACAATACCTGGGATCTTGTAGAACTTCCTGAAGGGAGAAGTGTTGTTGAATGCAAGTGGATCTTCAAACTGAAATAGCAAGTAGATGGAAGTATCGAAAGGTATAAGGCGAGATTGGTAGAAAAAGGGTTTTCTCAGGTTGAAGGTATAGACTTTCATGAGATTTTTTCACTAGTTGTAAAACTTTTTTCTATTTGTATTGTGTTGGCACTAACTGCATTACTTAACCTTGAGTTAGAACAATTAGATGTTAAAAAAACTTTTCTATATGGTGATTTGAATGCAAAGATATATATGGAACAACCAGAAAGTTTTGTAGAAGGTCACAACAAAAGATTAGTTTGCAAGCTCAAGAAATCATTGTATGGTCTGAGGTAGTCTCCTAGACAATGGCACACAAAGTTTGATTCCTTCATGGTGAGCCAGAAAATTATAAGAAGTGAGCATGATCATTGTGTATACTTCAAAAGTTTCAATGGAATATTCATTATCTTAGCTTTGTATGTTGACGATATGCTTATTGAAAGCAAAATCATGGAAGAGATCAATAGTTTAAAGGCTTATCTATCTAGGACATTTGATATGAAGGATCTTGGAGCAACAAAACATATCTTGGGCATGGAGATACACAGAGACAAGAAAAATGGTAAGCTTTGGTTATCATGGTAGAAGTATGTGGAGAAAGTACTTGAAAAGTTCTGTATGAATAATGTGAAACCTGTTAATGTTCCCCAGAAAATGGTACAAGAAGTTTGATTACTTCATGGTGAGCTAGAACTTTATAAGAAGTGAGTATGATCATTTTGTATACTTCAAAATTTTCAATGGCATATTCATTATCTTATCTTTGTATGTTTACAATATTCTTATTGCAAGCAAAAGCATGGAAGAGATCAGCGGGTTAAAGGCTCAACTCTCTAAGATGTTTGATATGAAGGATCTTGGAGCAGCATAACATATCTTGGGCATGGAGATACACAGAGGCAGAAAAATTGAAAGCTTTGGTTATCAGAGTAGAAGTATGTGGAGAAAGTACTTGAAAAGTTCTGTATGAACAATGTGAAACATGTTAATGTTCCATTAACTTCCCATTTTAAACTTTCTTCGGTTTTGTGTCCTAAAACTGATGAAGAAAAGCAGTATATGTCTCATGTACCAAATGCAAATGCTGTAGGCAACTTAATGTATGCAATGGTATCTACAAGACCTAACATTTCACATGCAGTTGGAGTTGTCAGCAAGTTCATGGCAAATCTAGGTGAAGAACATTGGTGAGCAATGAAATGGGTGCTTCAATATCTAACAGGCACAAGTGACCATTGCATCATCTTTAATGGTAGTGAAGGATGAGTTTGCGGATATGTAGATGCTGATTATTCAGGTGATTTGGACAAAAGAAGATCTACTATAGGTTATGTCTTTACTCTTGCAGGTGGAGCAATTAGTTGGATGTCAAAGCTTCAAGAGACAGTTGCATTGTCCACTATTGAAACAGAATATATAGCTGCTTCAGATGCCAATAAAGAAGCAATCTAGTTAAAGGGTCTGCTTGATGAGATTGGAAGGACGCAGGAGAAAGTGAATGTACTTTGTGACAGTCAAAGTGTTATTCATTTGGCTACAAATCCTACTTATCACAGCAGAACCAAGCACATTGATGTAAGGTATCATTTTTTGAGACATGTGATCGATGGCAGAAAAATAGCTCTTCAAAAGGTCCATAAACGAGAGAATTGCACAGACATGTTCACAAAGCCAGTTATAGTAGAGAAGCTGCGATGGCGTTTAGCTTCTCTTGGCTTGTGGAAAAGATGACGAATGGGCATGGGAAAGGGATTATGAAAATGTTGTCAAGGTGGAGTTCGTTGGAAGTTTGACAACTAATTATGTAAATTTGGGTAGCTCATTATGTTAATTAGTAACAAGTTAGTTTTATACCGAAAAATCGGTTATGTAACTGAGAAGGCTCATATAAAACTGATGAATGCCTAAACTATTGTATGGAGAATCATTTATTGATTGAATAGAGATTCTAATCCCTTGCCCCGTGGATCTTTCCTTGACACTCTGTTAAGGTTTTACCACGTAAACCCTGAGTTGTTACTTGTGTGTGAATTCAAATTTCTTGTTAGTTATATTATTTTCTTGGTTAATGTATAACTACAAACGCCTTCTTTCTTGATTGTTTAGTAACTCATTGAACTACAATAATTGAAGGATATGGTTACAATATTGATGCATAATTTTTAGATACTTCTATTGTGATATTTTATTCTTAAGTTTTCCAATTAAGCCATCCAAAAATAAATTATTTGAAAATAGCTTATATTCAAGTAAAAACACATTTATTATAAGTTGTAAGGCACTCCTTGATGTGAAGTCACCGAGGTGATATGTTGGCCATGATGAAGATGTTTACTATAAGTTACTTCCCACCATAATTTAAGAAAGTATTTCCTTATTCGCTAATGTTCATGGATTTCATGGATTTCATGGAAACGTTCCTATTGAAATTCAACAGGGTCTCTTGATATATTAAGGTAATGATAAGTAAATCCATTTCCCACCATATAAATGGAATTATAAAAAAATTACTTAAATAATTTTTTATTTACAATTAATTTGTTATAAAAATGATGAAAAAATATTTTCCTTTATAATTATTTTAATAATAAATTTCGTACTCACCAATATCAAAATATATTCTAAACTCTTTGTTATTCAAGTCATTTGGAACTCCCTGACTTCTCTAAATAAGAAAAAAAAACAACTTAATATCTCCTTCCTAATCAATAGTTAATCCATCTCTTAAATTAACAAAACCTTCACATAACCCACTCCTTCCACTATCCTACTCCTAACACTAATTTCCCTCATGTATGGAATGACATCACACATGTTAATCCATCTCTTAAATTAACAAAACTTTCACATAACCCATTCCTTCCACTATTCTACTCCTAACACTAATTTCCCTCATGTATGGAATGGCATCACACATTGTGATATTTAGAAGATTATTAAAAAAAACATTGAAATTATTTTTAAACGTTGAATTTTTTTTTAAGTAGATAGCTTTTTACATTGAAAAAACTCGAAATCCAATCAAAATTTATCTCAAAGAAAATATAGTTGATATACTTCATGATTGAATCACTAATTCAATTATCTACCAAAAGTTTAAATAGATAATTTATTATGACCAAATGAAAATCCTAAAATGAAGAACCTATTCTTCTTATTTTATAATTAATTATAAGAATCTCTTAGACCAGAAAAAGCAACTTAAGCATTTTAATTGAGAAGATAGCTACAAGTCTAATCATTCTTAGAATTCTATTATTAATTCTTGAAATCAAAAGACCCTCTCTTTATTTGTAATTTTTTTTGGTAGTAAATTCTTATTTAGACTTTTTTTTTCTAACTAAATTAGATTTCTAATTTTATTTACTCTCTCTTTCTTTTATTTATTGAAGTTCTCTCCTTTTCTTATTTTCACATTATAACTAAATTTATTAATCTTTTAATAAATAAAGTTATATTTTACGAAGAAAATCCATTGATATAATTTTTTTTAAACAATTTTAGGTTTAAAGTTTATATATAATAATAATAATAATAATATCTATTTTTAAAGTCACAGCAAGCAGACAACCAAATTGGTGTATGAGACCCCCTTGTTTGTGGGACAAGGACCCACTCCGCGCAGCGATTTGACTGCTAAGTCTACGAAGGCATACATAACTCTACCCCCCTCTGGTTTGAACCTGTGACCTCTTAGGAGGAAACAACATGCTCTTAACCATTAGACCCACTCAAGCTGGCATATATTAAAATTATAAAAATATTATAATATATCATTATGAAATTATTTTTTAAAATTAATTAAAAATTATCCTATTATTATTAAATTTTGGACAATTAAAGGCTTTCCCCATATTATTCAAATAAATTATATGAACTATTTTAAAAAAGAATCTATATAAATTACTAATTATATAAAATTGAAGTTTGCTAATTTTTGTTCTATATTATGTAGATTTTGTTTTTATATTTTTCTTTTTAGTCATATCTAGTAGTACAATAATATTTAATTAATAATACATTATATATTTAAGGATACAATGTATTAATTAATTAAAGATAATTTCTCTGATCATTTTTTAATTTGAAGTTTTAGCGTTCCCGGTTTTAAAATCTTATTTCTTAGAAGTAATCATAATTAGCTAATTTTCTCTAGTGAGATCCATTTCTAACTCGATCTATGCATCCGAATTCTTTTTAAAGTTATGCTAATGTGACATAAAATCGTGTATTTCATTATTTTCGTGTGGAGTGCGGCTGAAGTTAAATAAAATTTCCTTCACGTTGATATTCCGTATGAGATTCGTATGGTAAGTACTGAAAGAAATGGAGAAAGCAATCATTAGCATGCCAAATACACTCATGGCCCATTAAAGGGTTACGCACGTGAGAGATGCACAAATTTATAGGTAATAAATAGGTAATAAATCAATAAATCAATTTATAGGTAATAAATCAATTTGTTTCATGGAAAATAATATATAGAATCATACTCGTTGGTTCGAAACACGTCGACAAATGAATTTGTATGTGATTTTGCCGAAATTATTCTCTAAACAAGATTATGGATCACAAAAGCCTAAATTCTTTAAAACATTATATATTATATATATATATATAATAATATATAATATATATATATATATATAAGTAAATTAATTCTATTATAGTAATAGTAAAATTACAACGAGGTTTTGGCTTTTGCTGGTTTGGATTTAAAAATTAAAAAACTGAGTCAAGACTACCTCGATGGGGAAACCAATCCGAAAAACAGTGGAAAAGGCTACCCGCACAGGGGTGCTATCTTTTAAGTCAAAATAGTCCATTATAGCAAGTTCCCAAAATGTCTACATATTTTGAAAAAAAAACATTAAAATAAACCATCCAAAAAACCGAGCTGGGTGGCAAAACATGTCTGCATGGATGTGTTAGGTGTCAATATGCGGTGGCGGCTCCTCCACAATCAAGCATTTGTATTCCTCGCAATCATACTCAACAACCTTCTTGCCACCCGAAGTGTTATCAGTCTCCTTGCCTTTGCCCTTGCTGGTGTCACTGCTACTAGAGGCTTTTGACTTACTCGTTGCAGGCTACATCTGAGCCATCTTTTGAGTGCTAGTGTTGGGCTTCTCCTGTGTAGAGGCGGGAGGCATTTGAACTAAGGTCTTCACCATGTTGTGGCCTAGGATGGATTGCCAACAGGTCTCCTCTCTTAATTCCACACAGACAGTGGCTATTATTGCGGGTCTGTTCAAAGTGGAGAGGAAGCGAAATTGAGCAGATTGATGGGGCTGGTGAGGGGACGTAGGGAGATTGACCATCTAGGTAGTGGCAGTGACCCTATGAGCTTCGCCGGATGAGCGCGACCTCTTTCGCTACGGGTGGCAGGGTAGCAGCTCGTGGATGGAATGGAGGATGGGGATGACGAAGGAGAGGACGATGCAGAGGGGGGTGGAGAGGGAGGGCAGATAACTTGGCCTCGATTGCTGCCTCGACTGGAGTGCATACGATGATGGAGCCGCGACATAGTGCTGTGGGTGGGGTGGTGCAAGCTGGTGTGGGCCGAGAAGACTGAACTTGCTAGCTATGAGCAGGGAATGGACGACAGACTCTACGCTGAACATAACAAGATGTCTTGAATTAGAGACGGAAACAGGTGCCGAGGAATTAAGTCGCAGGGTGCAAAGAGAAGTATGGGAGAAATGAATTCCATTCCCCAAGTCTACATAACTCAGGATACTGCAGCGCCTTCCTATCGTCAAGCGAGAGCTCGACTCTGCGGGGGAAGGGTGGAAAGAGAAATTTAATGGAGGTGGAACAAGGTGTTGTAGATGATCCAAAGCCATGGTTTTAAAATTGTAGGGGACGTCTCGACCCGCGCACCAAATTAATGGCACTGGTCGGGTGACAGAGGAACTCCTTAAATCACCGCAGATGAGAACGTAGGTGGTCCTGTAGCTAGGCCACTTGCCAGCGCAATGTCTCATCCGCATTATTGTGGTCATAAACACCCACAACTGGGTGTATATAAGTTTTATTGAATTATGAAATTTTGTTAATTTTTTGTGGATTTTTTACTAAATTAGAACACACTATAAAGTTTTGGATTTTTTTTTAGAAAATTGGAAAATATTGTAAAATGTTTGCTAATCATTGATAACCATATATAATAATCAGAAGAGGCGGATGTGAAGACGAGGCGTCGTCAACAACTATGAAGGAAATACATTTTAGAGGCGTGAGGAAAACGCCATGAGGTGTCTTGATTTTTGCAGAGCTTTTAAAGTCGAGGAAGGCACGTGTACAGAGATTTTTGAAAAAGCGAATGGACAGGTCTATGATCTTCCTTTACTTAACTGGTTCATTGGACCCTATACTGTAGACAGGTTAATCAAATTCTGAGAAGCTTTTAAAACAGTTTAATGGCTATTTTAACATTTGCTTTAGGGAACTTTCAGGGGTCGATTGAAGGCTGCTTCAGCTTCTGCTACTTCAAAGGCACCATCATTTGATTTGTATCTACAAAATCCCTAATTAATTTACCGACGCAGAGTGATAATATGTCATTCCATTCTAGTTCTAGACTCTATGGTCAGCATCCTCAGTAGCCCTTCAACCGACAAAAATGCAGTCAATCTAGTGGAAGTGAGATGTCATCTTCGACAATACCTCCACAAACCCCTGCCGATCTTCTTCTTCCTCCCATGCTAAGGCTGAAGATCACATGACTTTGAAACATCAAAACGAAGGAGACAGTCTCAATATATACAATGAAGATAAATGTTTCAATGCCCCATCTGAATAATCAGTCTCAGAGTATAATTTCCCCCCTCACATATCTCGGATTTAACCTCTCTTCAGGATCAACGTGCACTATTTAAAAAAAAGAGAGCAATATATTGCGCTTGAATTGAATCTTGTTTTTTTTTTCATTTTTCACCGTTTCTTTGGATTAAAACACAGAGGCAAGGGTTAAAAGTTTTTCAGGACCAAAAAGCTGAATATTATATTATATGAGAGATATAAGAGTTCATATATTTACATCTGAAAATGACCCATTAAAATTAGTCAAAATGGGATCAGCATGGGAGAAATCCAACTAATGTTAAGATTATCAAGCTATGACAAATTGATCTCTGAGATCTCATATGAATATAAACCATATGATCATAGAGTACAGGAAACATAAGCATGTTCATTAGCATCCTAACACCACCTGGATACACAAGATATGCAAAAGCAGCCGCATATGATCAAAACGCGCCAAGGAATACCTGTGGAAAAAAAAATATGAATTTAGAAACCCGGCATATTAAACTCCTCGATAAGAAAGCTTTCCCCCTTAGAGAAAATATGTAGAAACCATACACCTGTAGCAGCATGAAGACCAATTTTAAACAGAGAATCGGCCTGAATATTTTTGTCCTTGCGGATATGGTGAATAGAACCTTCGACCATAGAGTCCCAGATGAAATTGATCCTATCCATCCAGCCAATCAAATGTGGCACTGAAATATGATTTTTTCTTAAGATGAAGTCAACCATAACTTTCAAATCTCCAAAAATCGAAACATGCTTAAGATCAAGGAAGAGGCAAAATTTTACTAACCCAGCGAGAGCCATGGCCTCTGCTTTACTATTGGAGCCTCTCCCCCCGTTCCAGTGAATGGAAAAATGTGTATTCTCATTTGTCATGATCAATATACCACAGCCGCATGTGCCTTGCTGTTCAGCACCGTCAAAGAACGCCTTAGGGAAGGAAGAGCATTCCATAGATTGATCAGAGGAGTCGACCCTTTTATGATTGATAGATTTCTGTGGGAGGGCTTCGAAAGCAGCAGCAATTTTAAAGATGTTTTTTTAGCTGGATAGTTTATGCCATTGAAGATGATGCTGTTACGCCACTTCCAAATATTCCACAGGGAAAGGATGAAGATCCTTCTCCAAGTTAACTTCTGTACACTGCACTAAACGATCATTTCATAAATTGATGCATGCACCTTGAGATGGACTCCATAGCAGTTCTTTAGAGTTTGCCAAATTTGTTCAGATCTATAGCAATTTAAAAATAGGTGAATATTATTTTCCCCTTCTAATCTGCATAGTGGACATAAGCCCGGTCCGTGCCATCCTCGCTTCATCAAATTCTCCTAGGTTAAATTCTTATTATGAAAATTAAGCCAAGAAAAATGGATCATTTTTGATGGGCAGCCATCCTTCCAGAAAACAAGTGGGAAGATAGGATTGTGTGGAGATCGCTTTGAGTCAACAATGTGTTGATATACTTCTTTGACTCTTATTACATTCATCTCCTACGAGTGATTCCATATTAGGAAATCAGAGTCCACAGTGTCGAATATACCACAGCTTCTAAGGCCTGCCCTTATACAATCCCATTGAAGTGCGATCTTTTGAGGCATCTGTAGTGCGTCTGTGTCTTTCCATAGAGGAATAGGTCCCTGCCAATCAACTATCAGCTTATCCCAATAGAAATATCCTCTTCTGTGAAGGAAATTCAAAAGAGGTTCAGGAATATTAATCTCCCTGATGCCACTCTTAAACTGATCCTTACCAATAAGAATCTTGTTACCATTTTGAAAATGCCAGATTAAGTTCTTCAGAAAATAAGCTTCAATCTTGCGAACGCTAAGCCAAATTGAGGAACCATATGAAGCCCTGATCATTCCTTTTCTATGCCAGAATGTTAAGCTCTTCCTTCTTAGGTATTTCGCCTGAATCATGTTACTCCATGGACCTTCACCATGAACAGCTCTCCACAGTGATTTGCATAACAGGGCCCTTCCGAAAGAGTGCATATCAAGCAAACCCCAACCCCCCATGTTTTTTGGTAAAGAGATACTGGCTAACTTTGTGAGATGGAATTTCCTCTTGTCTACTTGACCTCCCCAGATGAAATTAGCTGTCATTCTATTCATGCTTTTAATAATACTTGCAGGGATAGAAAATAAATGTGCCCAGTAAACCATGAGTTGGTTCAATACTGATTGCACAAGAATTACTTTTCCTGCCAGGGATAGACACGTGAGTTCCCAAGCTGATATCCTCCTGTAGAATCTGTCTAGAATCCAACTCCAGTCAGATTTTGAGTAACCATTAGCTTTGATCTGGAAACCAGATATTTCATACCACAACTGATAGATTGCACTTTTATTCCGAAAAGATCAGATAACCATACAACAACTTCTTGATTTATTTCATTGTGACAGATTACAGATTTCTCACCGTTAACTATCAAACCCGTACCCATCTAAAAGTTTTTTATGATTTCATAATAGCATATCCAGGTGACCCTGCAAAGTAAGCCAAATAAGATGATATCATCAACAAATAAATTGTGTGAGATTGAAATGTTAGAGGCGAGGGTTAAAAGTTGGTAACCTAAGAAATGTTCCTCCACACCATTCGGTCGAAAGCAAAAAATTCATTCGGTCATTATTTACATAGAGTCTTCCACAACATTCTGGGAAAAATTTCAGGGATTCTTTGACATATATTAGCGGAAATGATGAATTCATTGACGTCTATTTGTCATAAGCTTTAAATCCATCCGGAAAAGTTTAATTCAAATCGAATGCATCCTTGGAAATGAAAAGGTTAATTCATTTATTTTTTTTCCCTTATTTGAATTTTGTTAATTTTTAAAATTTTAATTTTTAAATAAATAAAACTATTATATAAATGGATTTTGATTAGAAATTTTTAAAATTATTATATGTTAAAGAAATAAAATTATTGTATAAATATATGTTGAGGATGAGGAGTAATAAGAAATTATTGAGAAAAAAATAAATAAACTTTCTTATGTTTGAACATCCATAAAAGGTTTTCAAATTATCATAGAAAGTATTTCAAAATTATTATAATTTTAATAAAATTAAATGGTTAAAACACATTGTTTTTCATATTTTAATTTTTTAATGTTGATAAGCTTTTTTTATTTCATAAGATTTTTGGAATTAATAAATGCCAAATTTCATATGACTTTGGATTGTTTTCTAGTTTTTTTTTTTTCCTTTGGGTTTTTTCATGTAATAATTTATGTTTTAATTTTTACCTCTTAATCATATAAATGGATAAAATTTGTTCTTCATCAGACTTAGATAATAGGATTATAAGGTTTTATATCAATTAATCTGTAATCTTTGATTAAAATAATAAAAATTATAAATTGTATTACTAACTAATGAAAATAGATATAATTTTTCTATTAACTTTTATTATATTCTTAAATAAAATTACTTGTGTCTAATATAATTAATTAAATTATTAAAACAAACTAATTAATTAGGGTTATATAGTTATTACTCATTTTTTAGTATTTAAATAATAATATTTATATGTTTTCTAGCCGTTGATGATTAAAAAAGTCTATTGGTTAATTTGGCTAAATGCAAGCAATTTACATTTAATCGTAAATACAAATAAAACTAACTATCTAATTATTTAATTAAGTAATTATATGTCCCTCTCCATATCTCTTGGTCTTGTTTGGTTACCGAGTGTAATGTAGTCGTTTTTCTCTATTTATATTGTAGCCATGATCTAATGTAGCTATTTCCTGGTCAAATGTAACCTACTCTCTCTATTTATATTGAAGCCATGATCTGGTTCTTCAACTTTTCCTGACGATGAACCACACTTGTTGGTGTTTTCCACGTTAAACTCTTCTAAAAAAACTTGATATGGATCACATAAACCTAAATTCAATAATATTTGTATTATAATAAAATTATCCAATATTAATATTTCTATTCACATGTACACATTTTTCATCTCTAAAAATGAAGTAGTTTTTTTTTTGTTAATGTTCACATTTGCACACCATCTCATATGAAGTGTTTTTTCATCACATCTCTCTGCATTTCATTTGCAAGATTTCTCTTGTATTATAATAAAATTATCCAATATTAATATTTCTATTCACATGTACACATTTTTCATCTCTAAAAATGAAGTAGTTTTTTTTTTGTTAATGTTCACATTTGCACACCATCTCACATGAAGTGTTTTTTCATCACATCTCTCTGCATTTCATTTGCAAGATTTCTCTTTTTTTTTTTTTTTAGAAAATCTAAGAATCTGCATGTACGATGTGATTATTGCCGAAAACCATGTTAATAATCATCATTGCTTTTAACTTGAAATTACTTATTATGAATAAAAACAAAATGGGAGAAATAATGATAAAAATCCTACACAACAACAATACACATAAACCATGACAATTACTTGGTTAGTAGACATGATAAATGTCAAAACATTTACTCCATGAAACATCTCACATTGTCCAAAATAAAAAAAAATCAACTAAATTATAACTTTATTTTAAATTATTATTATTATTAAAAGAATTAATATATGACTTCAATATATACATATATTTTGAAAAACATATAACGATATTCTTAACCATGGAGATTCTTAACAATGCCATGGGTTATCAATACTACATGCTCAATATGACGTGTTAATATGACATTTTTTTAATTAATTAATTTGAGACAAATTAATTAAAATATCATAACTAACTCTTAGATAAATCTTAACCTTTGATGTGTGATTACTATTATAAATATTTCAGCATATTCTGTGGAAGTTAAATCTCTATCATCCCACTAATAATCATTTTTGGGCATATTCCATGGAAATTAAATCTATACCATACACTTATTAATTATTGATAATTAAATTAAAATTATAAAAAAACTATTCCAAAATAAACAAGCTTATTAGCATAATTAATTAATAAAAAATATTTATAGTATAATCAAAATGTAGTTTCTCTAACATGTAAACATCTTATTTACAAATTTCATAAGTTTTTTGTAATATTAATGAAAATCTAATTACGCCGTAAGGCGTTTCCCTTTGAAATGAATTGCCCCAGTCGATGTCGTGTCCTATTGTTGACCGTAGATTTGTGGTGTTAGACGATTGAATGAAGTTTGATCGTTGATCCTCACACTGTCCTTTTGTCTCCCAAACCAATTGGACAACATATTGTATGCCGAGCCCAATGGACAACATATTGTATGCCTTCGGTAGAGCAAAATCAGGATGCGGCCACCCTGCGTTTCAAATCTATTGTCAATCCAGCACGCCCTATCTCACAATCAACAACGTGAGCTACAGGGTTTTGGGCTACAATCAAAACAGTATGAAAATTGCCAGTGGCATAGTTTTTACACACTGTGGCCTTCCAGAAGCTCCTGTTAATCTCACTGCCTCTCTGTTTGAACTTGCTGGTTCATCCTACCAAAGTATAACCCTGGGAATAGGATGCCCGGCAATAGGAAATTTGCCTATGCTCAATGTCTCTTGTGGTAATGATAATGGTACATGGGTATTTCCTTTAGATCTGGAAGGAATCAAGTGGGCTCCCTGCATCTCAACTGTTCGATTCCCTGTCCTGCAACAATTATCTTCTTTAACTTTGTAGAAACTTTGGGATGTTCTGCGCGGGGGTTTTGAAATCGAATGGAATAAAACTGATGAAGCATTCAAAATGTGCAGCCCCTGTATGTCAAGCGCAGGAATCTGTGGATACAATGTTTCTGATTCCAGCGAGCCTTTCCTCTGCTACCTTCCTCAAAGCCCAGGTTCGCCACAGAACGCCAACCAACCACAAAGCCTGGATTCAGTAAAGAACGCCAGCCAACCGCAAAGCCCGGCTTCGGCACAGAATACCAGACAACCTGGTGGGTTTGTCTTGGGTTTAAGAAGTAATGGTTGTTTCAATTTATTGAAGGTCTATTATTTGTTGTAGTTTCATTTTTTTGATGAGTTTGCTTGGTTGGATTTGCTGTAGGTGATTCACATACTCAAACTGATACAATAAGTCCCAACAATGGTCTTTCCCATCCGAAACCTAGAGGCAAATCTTACAGTGGGATTGTCACAGGTAATAATGGATTCTATGTACAAGGAATTTAATTAATTGCAGTGGGCATTTGATGATGAACACTTGGTGATGAAGTTCTTGGTTATGACCTTAACATTTAAGAGAGGAAGCTTTTTAATTATGTAGTAATTTTTTTGGGATTGGAGTTGATATAGATTTATCTAATCTTTAATAAGATAATTTTATTTAGAATGAGGGTAAAACTCTCAACCTACCTAAAAGGGTTCAAACTCTGAACATACTTTAAAGAAGGTAAGAGTAAAGAAGATATACTATTCTTTCTGACTTTTTTATATCTAGGAATTCAAAAATATTTTGTAATCCTATGGACAGGAGGTATATCAATTGTCTGAAATAGCTATCTAGGATTTCAAAAAAAAATTGTAATCCTATGGACTAAAGGGAGATCAATTGTTTGAAATAGCTCTTGCTGACAAATACGCTATCTTGTATAAATAAAAAGAGAGTACATATATAGATCTTATTTTATTTTATTTTTTATTTTTTTTTCTTCCTGTTTTGTTTTTCCCTTTTAATCCTTTACCGATTTTATCCATTTACTGGAGGAAAAAAATACCTGGTCACAATGTGTCTGTCTGATTTAGACTGGTAATTTTTTGTTTCAATAGCTATCGAATGCTGGAGGAAGGCTTATCATTGCAATTGATGGTGTTTGGGATGCATTGAGCTATAAGAAGGCTGCAAATTGCTGCCGAGGCTTGCCAGTAGAACTTGCTGCAAAACAAATTTTTAAGGTACAAATACTGTTGACAAGGATAAGCGATCAATGTCACCATCTTTAAGTTTATTTTCTATCACAGGCTAACCGATTTAGCTGTAGGAGGCTTTGAGGATAAGAGGACTTAGGGGCGACACTATATTCATTGTAGTGGATTTGATCCCACCTGAGAAATCCTCACCACCAGCTCCAGTTAAGAAGGAAGGCAAATTTAATAATTTTTTCAGAAGGAAATCCAGATGAAGTTATTAGTTAACTTGCAGTCTCTAATATTATTCAAATTGGCAACAATCTCAATTCAAATTCAACTCAGACTTTTGTGATATAGCTGATACAGAGATACAATATGACCATATAAAAGTTGATTTGGAAATATCATATGCAATAATTATGGCACACTAACATATACAATTAATCAGTAAACTGCATGATGATAATGAATGCAACCTTTACATTACAGATATGGTCCAGCTTGATGATTGGGTGCTGTGCCGAATTTACAAGAAAAATGGTCATTCTCAGAGAGTACAAGGGGTAGGACGAGATGAATCACTAAGTGCAGATGAAGTGATGGCTTCAGATATAGACATTGTCCAAGAAATCTTGCTGCAAAACAAATTGTTAAGGTACAAATAATGTTTACACGGATAAGCGATCAATGTCACCATATTTAAGTTTATTTTCTATCATAGCCTAACCGATTTAGCTGTAGGAGGCTTTGAGGATAAGAGGACTTAGGGACGACACTATATGCATTGTAGTGGATTTGATCCCACCTAAGAAATCTGCACCACCAGCTCCAGTTAAGAAGGAAGGAAAATTTAATAATTTTTTCAGAAGGAAATCCAAATGAAGTTATCAGTTAACTTGCAGTCTCTAATATTATTCAAATTGGCAACAATCTCAATTCAAACTCAACTCAGACTTTTGTGATACAGCTGATACAGAGATACAATATGGCCATATAAAAGTTGATTTGGAAATATCATATGCAATAATTCTGGCACACTAACATATACAATTAATCAGTAAACTGCATGATGATAATGAATGCAACCTTTACATTACAGATATGGTCCAGCTTGATGATTGGGTGCTATGCCGAATTTACAAGAAAAATGATCATCCTCAAAGAGTACAAGGGGTAGAACAAGATGAATCACCAAGTGCAGATGAAGTGATGGCTTCAGATATAGACATTGTCCAGGAAATCTTTGAGGAGGGGTAAGAAATGCTCGCTGAAACTCTTTGGAGCAGTGCCTTTGTTCTGGTTGCCAGAGTTTGTCATTGTTGTCCGAACTAAGGGAAGTGCAGAACACCCAGGTATGGGTTTTGCTTGTAGAAGTGTTCCCACTTGGTCAATTATCCTCTTCTGGCTGGAAATATCCAACATCTTTCCAATACCTGTCTCTGTCATAGCCTGGTCTCAGGTTGAACGCATGAAGTGGTTCCAACTCTCATCAATGTTTCATTCTCCTCTTGATGTCTGTAGTTTGTTTCGATTCCAACTTCATCTCTATGATAACCATCTCTGTCACAGTGTTTTCTCGAGTTGAACGCATTAAGTGGTTCCAACTCAAATCAATGTTCCATTCTCCTCTTGATGTTTGCAGTTTGTCTCGATTCCAACTTCATTTCTATGATAACCATCTACTGGACATAGTTAGTATATACCTACCATTTCTTTCATCAAGAAGAAGAGTGCGTATCCTATCGTCACTTATTCCCGCTAGAAGAAAAATGTCGCATCAATTGATTCATGAAAGATCATTTTCAAATGGATCCATTGAGACCTGTATCTGCCGTGGGAATCGATAAATACAAAACCATATGGGATAGTGAAGACTATCCTCCTTTTCCAAATCTATTGACCAAAGAAGTTGGAGCTGCATAGATGATTTGAACCACTCATAACATTAGCAACCACAACAAAAAGAAATATAAAATGAGTATGTGGTAGAAATTCCATGTTTGAATTATCCCATTCCCTTTTTTCAATGGAATTCCGGCTACTGAATCATACATGTACTATAATAATGCGCTTACCCATGTAGGGTAACCGGGTATGTGAAAAAATGTAACAACATGGTCTCGAGTTGAATGCATGAATTGGTTCCAACTCATATAAGTGTTCCATTGTTCTCTCGACGTCTGTAGCTCATCTCAATTAGTTACCGTTCCACATCATCTCTTGGAGCTTTTCCATGGCTTCCTTCTTGATTTCCCACATTATTTCTCTAAGCTTAGATTTGAAAGCCATTTTCTCCACCGTTCCATTCATAAGGCTCCCCACAATTCTAGCCAGCAATTTGTGGATCCCCCGCTTGGATGGACTGTCTACAAAACGCGATTGTCTTCTCATTCCAAGTCTATCCTTCTCTAATAACCAGGGTGGGTGTCCCCCCCTGGCTCAATCCCATCTTAATCATCTCTGCAACCCTTGTTCAAGAGCCTTTCCGAGTCGATAGGTCTGTTATGGAGCATTTGGAGGCTCTGCCCTTGGGCCTCCTTTCCTTCCCTTAACCTGCCACAATCTCCCAAGTGCCAATTCAAAAATATTTCAGACCTATGTCAAAAGGTTCACTGAACTTCAACTTTGAGGTTCAAAATTCAGCAAACCTGGTTTTTTTTTTTGAGGTTTAGCAAACCTCATCGAACCTCTGGGTCATTACCATTTCCATGGTTCAAGCTGATAACATCATGTCGCAGCTCACACTTGTAGTCCATCCAAAATTCGGCAAACCTAAATTTTCTTTTGGGGTTTGGCAAACCTCATCGAACCTTTGGGTCATTGACTAATTCCATGGTTCAAGCTCATAATTTTATGTCACAGCTCACACTTGTAGTTCATTCTTGTAGTTTCGAAGTCCATGATAGCAGTTTTTATGTTTATTGATGTTGATTTCTTACTATCTTGTGCTATATAGCGAACCTCATCAAGAAGTTCAAACTCGAATCGAACCTAATCATTATTGAACCTGAACTTGAACCCCAAACCATGTGACTTAGGTTCAAACCAAACAAAGAAAGTGGCAAACCTCAGAGAATTTTCAGGCATAAAGCATAGAATGAAAATTATGACTAGATTACTCATCCATAATCATAGTTTATTGCGAGATTGAGGATGTTATTATGCTGGGGTGGTGTTTGGTTCAACACCAGATCTGCCTGCTTTGGGGCTCTCAGGAATAGTCTATTTTGCTTCCATTAGAGCTCTCAATTTACTTGAGTATATGTGTCCATCGTTATCTATTTTGTGTAGACTGCTAACATATCTGCAGTACTGGCTCTGATTCATCAACAGTTCTTTTGGTGCCTGCTGTCTGCAACTGAGTTGATAATTATGACATTTTTCTTTGGAATATTTGCTTCATTAATTTATCTCTAAATGGTGAATTTACTTCAAAATTATGAGATTATTGGGTCTTTGTTAATGGTGGTCAAGCTGGAAATCGCTAGTTTTTCAAATTGGCTTGAAACTTGAAAGTTATGATCTTTCTAGGTATTTTATATTGGTTTGTGTTTTCTAAATGTATATGTTTTTGACAAGTTGCGTAGACGATCATACTATTTGTATGTTGAAATTTCTATGGATTTTTCATGGTTGTGGTGTGTCTGTATATAGTTATATATTGTTGAAAACTAGACAAGCTATAGGAATTGAACCTAAGATCCGTCCTCAAGCAATTAGCTGCTCTATCAATGAGATAGATGCCCCTTCATGACAGACACCCTTAAGGTTCAATATAAAGTTGCGGATTGCTACCTCTGAAACCCACCCTATTACCCCCTTTAACACACTTTGGTAAAAAATTGACAGGCTAGGAATTGAATTGAAAACTTGCCCTTTAAACAAGTGTTTGCTCTACCACTAACCTGTGTGGTGCTTTGTGATAGGTACCATTAGCAGTTTGATCTAAAGGTGTTGATTGCAACCTTTGACATATATGTGCTATTGGTGAATATGGTTGAAAATGTGGGCCAAAATCTATTCATATTTTTGGTATTTGTCACAATTATTTGGTGGTGTGAAGTGAAAACTATGTTGATTGTGTTGGAGTTTATATCAGATTCTATCATGCTTGTAGTGTATCTGCTATTAGTGTATGCATCACCTAAGAGTGAACTTTGTTGGAAATTACGAAGTTCTGTTCTAGGTTTCTGCTATTGGTTATCAAGTTAAAAAGAATCGTTTTGTGTTATTTGTTTATGGTATGATTAAAACTACTATTTAAAAAATTATACAATTCCTTTGTAGGTCCTTTATTGGTGGATTGGTATTTGTCACAATTATTGGTGGTGTGAAGTGAAAACTATGTTGGTTGTGTTGGAGTTTATATCAGATTCTATCATTCTTGTAGTGTATATGCTATTAGTGTATACATCACCCATGAGTGAAATTTGTTGGAAATTATGAAGTTTTCTTTTAGGTTTCTGCTATTGGTTATCAGGTTAAAAAGAATAGTTTTGTATGCATCACCCATGAGTGAACTTTGTTGGAAATTAGGAAGTTTTCTTTTAGGTTTCTGCTATTGGTTATCAGGTTAAAAACAATAGTTTTGTGTTATTTGTTTCTGGTATGATTAAAACTACTATTTTTTAAATTATGAAATTCCTTTGTGGGTCCTTTATTGGTGGACAGGGTAGTGATGATTATGTGTATGATATCTTATGTCAGTCTAACTTTGATTGGTCATGTTATCAGAAGTCTAGAAACTAGTTGTACCCTCCTCGGAGAAGGAGTATTGTGAATCTATTGGTCTACCATGGAAAGAGCTTTGCAAGGCAAAAAAGTACATAAGTTGTTACGATTCTATACTTAATTGGAATAATTCGGCAAGCGAAGAGGATTTTCACCTTGCCAAGGAAAGATATTGGGCCAAGTATAGTGGGCATTCCTGTCACTTTCCTCCTCCTGACCCCGACATATACATTGATGTGATTGATTGTAACGCAGAACAACAATTAGATGTTGATTTTCCAGACAAAGATGACTCTAAATCAGAAAATATGGACATTGAAAAGCTGCCAGATAGAGCTCAAGAGACACTAATTCCATTTGATATTAAGAGTCATGCAACTGAGATTCAAGAGAAAGAAAGGCCATTTGGACTTGGGTATTATGTTTCTGGCTCTTGTAGCTATACACATATTTGTAATGTTGTCGACCTTTATACTGCTGAACCTCAGTTACCCAATCATTACAAACTGACATTGGTAACTTTAGGAATCAATATTTCAAGGTAGGTTCTGTGCGTGCATAGCACTCTACATGGGCATATTTGCTGAAGTAGCTCTGCAAAAACAATTTAGGGAGAATGTACAGCCGAGTTTTAATGTCAATTGATTCGTTAACAATCATTTCCGCAATAGTCATACCATCAACCAAACTCATCTATTACTTGCAATGCTTGGAGTTGATGATGATTTGGTATCAAACAGTGGTCCAAATCAAAGTCTAGATCTTGTATATGAGAGAAAAACCTTGGACAATTATTTCTATGGATGTTATAGCCATTCAACAAGCTTTGATTGATTTAAATCTACTTCTCTGAGCTTCATAATTTTTCTTACTCCTTCTTTTGTAAAAGCTTCAATATTTTATATTTGGTGTATTACTGTGAGCCAATGTCACTACTTAGTTGTGTTCAATTTCAATCACTCTGCATATTGGCTGAAGTTGTGTCTGAAGTTGAGTGGAGTCCATGTAAAGTCCCTTGCCAATTCCTTGTCTAAATGTGAAAGCCATTAGTGGTCACTCATTTTAGTGACCCACTTGATCTACTTGGAGAAAACTTTTAGAGAACAAGAACATGATAATAACAAACCTAGGGGCAAAACCTTTTGCTTTGCAAATTCTAGTTGGGGCAAAGGACTACTATCAAGGACCTGTTAGAATAAGCATCATTAATGTTGTACATACATCATTAACCAATTGTATGTATGTCCTGCCTATTGTCTTTCAATGAAATGCATTAGGGTTTGTAGAAATAAGTAGATAAATCAATTCAAATCACAAAGATAAGAATATTTTAAAAATTATGTTTTCTTAGGGTCCTTAATAAATATAGTTAAAGTCTATAAGCACTTTTGAAGGCATTTCAGCACACCTCAGTAACTAATTTAATCATTTGCACATTTCTTGTCTTTTGGTGAGCATTTCTTGTCTTTTGTCTTGTGTTTCTTTGCTTGTTTAAAACTTTTGAACAATTGATATCATTCAACGTTTTTGTGAATTAATTAAAGTCTGGCCAATTTTAGCTGAAGAATCCATTGCTACTACGTTGTAGCATTTCTTTTTGCATTCTGGTCAGGTGAGGCAGTAAAACTTGGTGCATATTTAGCAATAATGGCCCTAGTGTCTTTTAATTCCTGAATTTATATTTTATGCGACATCCAAAGAACTTGTAGCTTGTTAATTGAAAAGAAAAACTTAATGTTGGATGATAGAGCTTGACATTATTATTGTGGTTGATCTCTATCGGACGAGTTTATGATTACACTCCATTGGCTGACATTGGAATGATGGCCATCTTATTTACACTTCATTGGCTCACTGAAGAGTAGAATATGTAAACAACTTAATAGTGATTATTCATAGTGAACCAAAACGAGTTCTAAATGATCTAATAAAATTGAAACTTGAATAGCCACTGTAAACGCATATGATAACAAACACTACTTATGAGAACAATAGTGTTTGACAATAGATTTCTAATTAACAACTTTTTATTTTCTTTGGATTAATACAATTGTGTCTCTTCTTGTGGTCACTTGTTTTAGTGACCCACTGGTGCTCACTAGAGCTGAAATTTTTCTTGTCCTTGCCTTTGGAGCAATTGTATGTATGTGGAGGAAAAGCAAGTATGATATCGCTATTGATTTTCCAGACCAATGTTATGAACTTTTTCAGGTCTGAAGATGTGTAACTTGTGGTTTAGCTTGGTACATTCTCTTGTATACCACTTTACTTTGACTTTGTCAATATCGTAAGTCCAGTAGCAATTTAAGTGTATGTCTGCATGACAGAACTGTTTGCAGGGCAGCACTGCATTGGGCTTGAACTTTTCTAAAAAATTACATTGTATTTAAAGAAATATGATGTCCAGATAGCATAGAACTCCAAACATCAAATCTCTTTGCTCCTTGTAGGCTTGAACCAATATCTCTTTTAGAGAAATTCAACAACTCTAATTTAGCATCCTTGCAGTAGATTATGTTTTGTAAACACAAACTTATCATTGGATTCAGAACAAAGCATGATAAACTGTATCTGAATTGCTGCTCCTTGAATGTGGACAATCTATGTTTACAAATTTTTATTAAAATTGGATAATTGTGTTGCAAATTTGAATTGTGGCTATGCATAGGTAATGCCTACTTATATTTTGGCATTTTTTAATTTTCAATTTTTCAATCTGGTTTTTTTTTAAATAATATTTTTCCTGTTAACAGATTTAGTTTATACTCAGTTCGGCCTTAGTAAAGGCATTAATCTATTTCTTATGTGTTTTTTGGGTTCTAGGCATTTAATATAGAATGGTGTTTCCTTCCTTTTAGGATTTGGTATGTTATTTATACTGAGGTAAGAAAAGTCCAAAGGAGGCATTTTTATGTTATGGCCTTGTATATCTTTGTCTCAGCTACAAAGGATTAAATCCTTGCTTTTCCATGTGATGTACTGAAATAAAAACTAGCTGTAGAGAATATTGTAGAATGCATCTTGTTGGAAGTCTGTCATGCTAATAATTGACTATTTGACATTGTTGGCTGGGCTTAGAATATACAGTGCAGACAGTATCAGGATTGTTTTCTTGTGCTATCTGTCAAACTGACATCACACCTAGTGAGGGCATTTTTGTGCATGATGGCCTTCAGATAAGAATTTTGCAGCATGGGGTCAAAACTTTGTTGATGACAAGCATCGCCTTTTGCGCATCATAGATCCTACTCTTCAACCAGAGGTTGAAGGAAGGGAAGAAATCTCAGTGTCTGTGGGGATTGCATTGAATTGTGCTTCTGCTTCCCCTCAAAAGAGACCATCAATGAAGGAGGTATTGCATTTTCTAGAAAAAATGCCATCATCCACAACCAATTAACCAATTCTTTCTTCCTATGTAGCATCCTTGCTTTGACATAAGTTGGATAGAGATGAGGACTTACACCCACATTCCATATTCAACAGCTCTACTTAGACATTGGCATAACTCATATAGACATCTCTATGATTGGGACTCAACAACAGACAAACTCTGCTGTCAACTCAGCTGCTTATGAAATGGCCAAAGTCTTCTTAAAAATTTCAATATTTCTACAGTTGAAGATTGTAGCAAACCTCGCGGATCAAACTTAACTCCATGCTTATGAGGCATCCGCGTTCTCACAGTTTACTTGCAGCTCATTCTCAGTTTTATTGGGAAGGTGATATATGGTGTATTATTGTTGCAGTGGCAGGGGATGGATTTTATCCATTTATTGGAGGAAAAAAAATACCTGGTTACAATGTGTTTGTTTGATTTAGACTGGTAATTTTTTGTTTCAATAGCTATTGAATGCTGGAGGAAGGCTTATCATTGCAACTGATGGTGTTTGGGATGCATTGAGCTCTGAGAAGGCTGCAAATTGCTACCGAGGCTTGCCAGCAGAACTTGCTGCAAAACAAATTGTTAAGGTACAAATACTGTTGACAAGGATAAGCGATCAATGTCGCCATCTTTAAGTTTATTTTCTATCATAGGCTAACCGATTTCGCTGTAGAAGGCTTTGAGGATAAGAGGACTTAGGGACGACACCACATGCATTGTAGTGGATTTGATCCCACCTGAGAAATCCGCACCACCAGCTCCAGTTAAGAAGGAAGGCAAATTTAAGAATTTTTTTAGAAGGAAATCCACTGATTCATCGTCTAAGTCAGTTGAAAAGCAGCAAAATATAGACATTTTCCAGGAAATCTTTGAGGAGGGGTCAGCAATGCTCGCTTAAAGGTAGATAGCCATTTCTAGCTTAGCATCCTTGCAGTAGATTATGTTTTGTAAACTCAGACTTATCATTAGATTCAGAACAAAGCATGATAAATTGTATCTGAGTTGCTGCTCCTTGAATGTGGACAATCTATGTTTACAAATTTTTATTAAAATTGGATAATTGTGTTGCAAATTTGAATTGTGGCTATGCATGGGTAATCCCTGCTTATATTTTGGCATTTTTGAATTTTCAATTTTTCAATCTAGTTTTTTTTTAAATAATCTTTTTCATGTTAACAAATTTAGTTTATACTCGGTTCAACCTTAGTAAAAGCATTAATCTAATTTTTTATGTGTTTTTTGGGTTCTAGGCATTTAATATAGAATGGTGTTTCCTTCCTTTTAGGATTTGGTATGTTATTTATACTGAGGTAAGAGAAGTCCAAAGGAGGCCTTTTTCTGTTATGGCCTTGTATATCTTTGTCTCAACTACGAAGGATTAAATCCTTGCTTTTCCATGTGATGCACTGAAATAAAAACTAGCTGTAGAGAATATTGTAGAATGCATCTTGTTGCAAGTCTGTCATGCTAATAATTGAGTATTTGACATTGCAGGCTAGGGTCAGAATATACGGTGTAGGCAGTATCAGGATTGTTCGCTTGTGCTGTCTGTCAAACTGACATCACACCTAGTGAGGGCATTTCTGTGGATGCTGGCCTTCAAATAAGGATTTTGTAGCATGGGGTCAAAACTTTGTTGATGAGAAGCATCACCTTTTGCACATCATAGATCCTACTCTTCGACCAGAGGTTGGAGGAAGGGAAGAAATCTCAGTGTCTGTCAGGATTGCATGAATTGTGCTTCTGCTTCCCCTCAAAAGAGACCATAAATGAACGAGTTATTGCATTTTCTAGAAAAAATGCCATCATCCACAACCGATTAACCAATTCTTTCTTCCTATGTAGCATCCTTGCTTTGACATAAGTTGGACAGAGATGAGGACTTACACCCACATTCCACATTCAACAGCTCTACTTAGACATTGACATAAATCATTAGACATCTCTATGATTGGGACTCAACAACAGACAAACTCTGTTGTCAACTCAACTGCTTATGAAATGGCCAGAGTCTTCTTAAAAATTTCAATATTTCTACAGTTGAGGATTGTAGCAAAGCTCAGGGATCAAACTTAACTCCATGCTTATGAGGCATCCGCATTCTCACAGTTTACTTGTAGCTCATTCTCAGTTTTAATGGGAAGGTGATATATGGTGTATTATTGTTGGAGTGGCAGGGGATGGATTTTATCCATTTACTGGAGGAAAAAAATACCTGGTTACAATGTGTCTGTTTTATTTAGACTGGTATTTTTTTATTTCAATAGCTATCGAATGCTGGAGGAAGGCTTATCATTGCAACTGATGGTGTTTGGGATGCATTGAGCTCTGAGAAGGCTGCAAATTCCTGCTGAGTCTTGTCAACAGACCTTGCTGCAAAACAAATTGTTAAGGTACAAATACCGTTGACAAGGATAAGCGATCAATGTCACCATCTTTAAGTTTATTTTCTATCATAGCCTAACCGATTTAGCTGTCAGAGGCTTTGAGGATAAGAGGACTTAGGGACGACACTACATGCATTATAGTGGATTTGATCCCACCTGAGAAATCCACACCACCAGCTCCAATTAAGAAGGAAGGCAAATTTAAGAATTTTTCCAGGAGGAAATCCACTGATTCATCGTCTAAGTCAGTTGAAAAGCAACAAAATATAGACAATATCTAGGAAATATTTAAGGAGGGGTCAACAATGCTTGCTGAAAGGTAGATAGCCATTTCCAGCTTAGCATCCTTGCAGTAGATTATGTTTTGTAAACATAGACTTATCATTGGATTCAGAACAAAGCATGATAAACTGTATCTGAGTTGCTGCTCGTTGAATGTGGACAATCTATGTTTACAATTTTTTATTAAAATTGGATAATTGTGTTGCAAATTTGAATTGTAGCTATGCATGGGTAATGCTTGCTTATATTTTGGCATTTTTGAATTTTCAATTTTTCAATCTGGTTTTTTTTTAAATAATCTTTTTCCTGTTAAGAGGTTTAGTTTATACTCGGTTCAGCCTTAGTAAAAGCATTAATCTATTTCTTATGTGTTTTTTGGGTTCTAGGCATTTAATATAGAATGGTGTTTCCTTCCTTTTAGGATTTGGTATGTTATTTATACTAAGGTAAGAGAAGTCCAAAGGAGGCCTTTTTCTGTTATGGCCTTGTATATCTTTGTCTCAGATACGAAGGATTAAATCCTTGCTTTTCCATGTGATGTACTGAAATAAAAACTAGCTGTAGAGAATATTGTAGAATGCATTTTGTTGCAAATTTGTCATGCTAATAATTGAGTATTTGACATTGCAGGCTGGGCTAGGAATATATAGTGTAGACAATATCAGGATTGTTCGCTTGTGCTATCTGTCAGATTGACATCACACCTAGTGAGGGAATTTTTGTGCATGCTGGTCTTCAGGTAAGGATTTTGCAGCATGGGGTCAAAACTTTGTTGATGACAAGAATCGCCTTTTGTGCATCATATATCCTACTCTTAGACGAGAGGTTGAAGGAAGGGAAGAAATCTCAGTGTCTGTGGGGATTGCATTGAATTGTGCTTTTGCTTCCCCTCAAAAGAGACCATCAATGAAGAAGGTATTGCATTTTCTAGAAAAAATTCCATCATCTGCAACCAATTAACCAATTCTTTCTTCCTATGTAGCATCCTTGCTTTGACCAAAAGAAATTGATGCAAATCAATATTAACTAGTTATTGATAATTTTTCCCATTGAGTTCCCTGAGGTCGAGTATAATGCTTTACTTGCTTATCAAAGAGTATTGATTCCTTTTCAATTTCAACATTTTGGATAACCAAATCCAGTTCTCTTTAATCATTGCAAAAGGGAGTCCATTATCATGTAGGGTTTGAATTGTTATTTGCCTCTTGTTGCATGCTAATCTTGATCATCTTGTTCAACTTCTAAGGTTCTTAGTGGCCTATCCTTTTCGGATCCTTTCACATTGACATTGACTAACGCTATATCTCTCCAATCTTGCAGGAAGGTCATCAAATTCTCCCTTTTATCTGCCATGGTTGGCCATGATTAAAATTGCAAAGGGAGTAGCCAGAGGCCTAGCTTATTTACATGAAAGGAAGTTTGTTCATGGAAATATTAAGCCAAGCAACATCCTTTTGGGGTTTGACATGGAGCCATACATAGCAGATTTTGGGCTAGAAAAGCTATTGGACACTGCCAATGTCAAGTATAGTAGCTCTGCTATCCACCTAAGGAACCTTGAAGGTATATTTTCAGGGAGAAAACGATGAGAGGTTGTATCCTCCATGGTCACTCTAGAAATCCTTATAAACCCATGTAAATATGGTCTTTGATTAATATAAAACCTTAAGTTACAAAATCTCTCTCTCTCTCTCTATATATATATGTATGTCTTATTGATAACCAAATATGTATATATTATTTAGACGTATCTTTCTCTCAATTATAAAATCTCTTAGATTTTTGGCCAATCTTGCTTTAAATTATAAAATTTTTTGAAATATTGGCCAATCTTCTGTTAAAATATTAGACCTTATAAATAATAGGAAAACATTTTCTACTAAAATATAATTTACTCATTTTCCACACTAGGGAAAATATGCCTACATGCCTACTTTTCATCATCTAATAGGTTTTTATGATTCACTCCTGCAAATCTATTTGTTTGTTTTGATCCCTTTTACAACAAAGGTCATGTATGCGTTAATCTAACCTCCACTTCCCTCAATCTTGGGAGATATTAATGTGTGCACTCTCACTTCATGAATATCAACTCTAGTAATTAAATTACATCCATATCCTTGAGAGCTTGTGTTATCCATGTTGATGTAATTAGATGTAGCCTTAAACCTATTTATTTAAGGAGAAGCACCATTAGGAAATTTTAGGAAGCTTCTCTCAAGAGTAGTAAGTTCCCACAAATTCTTTTTTGTATTGTTATCGAATAAGAATTGATGTTTATCTTCTTTTTTTATTCAGTGACCTTATCTTCTTTAGCACATCTCTAAACATACTTAACTACTCTCTAAAATATCTTAATATGTTGTTAACAGGAAATCTATATAGGATTCTTTATAAAAGTTGTTACTACACTTTTCCCAAGCTACCTTATCCTGTTCATTAGCAAGCATCTCTTTTGTAATATTGAGTCATTTGTGGACATTAAAAGCATTTTCCTCTGACTTTATTTCTTTGATATTAAGTTTTTTCTACTGATTGGAGATCATATTACATGATGCATGATTAACAAATGCTTCTTATTTGTACAAAAAATACACTGGAGATATAAAAGAGTTAAGACACATGATAAATGAAGAGTTTGGTTTTATTTATCTAGATCACAATATCACACATATGAAAATTATTTCACCATTTGAAAAACTTATCATTTCTTTATCCACTCACTATATGAGTTCCATTGGGAGTGTAGAGCCTTACAACAATAATATATTAGTGCAATTTTCAAAATTTCATATAATCTACTAATTATCAGTACTAAACTCTTTATAAATGAAGTTGAAACACTAAAAAACGATGCTTGCTTTTTAATTTAAAAGAGAATTGTCATGGTAAATTGGTATAAGAATATTAGTAGAAAAAATCACCTTGTTAAAAGCCTAAATATTGGCAAAGGCTAATTCTTCATGTGGCATAACCAAATAACCATGTGATCTTGCTACATGACACAAAAAAATTGACCCATGGATCCTAATACTTTTTAGGGTTCTTTTCCAATTCAATAGGCTTTTCTTCTTCTACCTGAGATGGTAAAGATAATGACTCAAGAATGACTCTAAGCTTACTAGATAACAAAATTCTCAACATACCTTGCAATTTCCACACT
>APFE030422240.1:16016-30352 GCA_000404065.3 Pinus taeda | reverse complement strand
AGTGGAAGAATGATATCCTATGGTATAAGGGAAGAATATATCTAAATACAAATTCCAAGTTTAAGTTTAAGATACTCAAGGAATTACATGACTCACCGTCAGCTGGACACGTAGGATTCTTTAAGACTTACTACAATGCACGTCAATCTTTCTTTTGGAAGGGAATGAATCGTGATATTCAGAAGTATGTAGCAGAGTGTGACACATGTCAAAGGAATAAAAGCAAAAATATTATGACACCAGGATTACTTCACCCCTTAAACATTCCAAATCAGAAATGGGAAGAAATCTCAATGGACTTTATCGAAGGATTACCAGTATCTAAAGGCAAGGACAAGATTTTTGTAGTAGTCGTCAGACTCACCAAATATGCTCACTTCATGGCAATAAAGAAGTCATACTCAACAAAAGAAATCTCTGAAATATTTTGCAAAAATATATATAAGTTACACGGTTTTCCGAAGGTCATTGTGAGTGATAGAGATGCCAAGTTCAAAGGTAATTTCTGAAAGGAATTGTTCAACTATATAGGAACTTACCTAAATATGAGTTCCGCTTATCATCCTCAAACAGATGGCCAAACAGAGGTTGTTAACAAATGTTTGGAGGCTTACCTACGTTGCTACGCTACAGAAAAACAAAATAAATGGGCTCAATGGCTACATCTTGCTGAGTGGTGGTATAATTCCACTTATCATACATCAGCAAAAATGACGCCATTTCAAGCTCTATATGGGTATGAACCCCCAAAATGGAAGGATCTAGCTATTGTCCAGACAAATCTACAAGTTGTTAAGGATCAACTAGAAGAAACCCAAAAAATCGTCCAAATATTAAAAGAAAACCTGAATAATGCAAGGAATCGTATGAAGCAACAAGCGGACCGTAACAGAACCGAAAGAGAGTTTTAAGTGGGAGAATGGGTATTTGTTAAGCTCCAACCATACAAACAATTATCCTTAAAACAGAAAGGAAAAAAAAATTGGCACCAAAGTTTTATGGACCTTATCAGATTAACAAAAAGATTAGCCAAGTTGCGTATGGTTTAAGCCTTCCAGAGACAAGTCGTGTTCACAACGTCTTCCACGTATCTTGCCTTAAAAGGGCACTAGGTAACAATCAAACAGCAAAAACAACACTTCCATCCCTTGATGATGAGGGAAGAGTCATTTTAGAACCAGAAGGTATTTTGTCTACTAGAGAAAGAAAGCTTCGATATTGTACTATCAAGGAATATCTGATCAAGTGGAAGGACTTGCCCGAAGAAGAAGATTCTTGGGAGAATGAAGCATTTTGTCAACAACATCCGTCGTTATGTATGCTTTGAGGACAAAGCATTCTTTCGAGAGGAAGGCAATGTTATGTAAAAATTAGTTAGATTAGGCTATTATTAAATATTAGTTAAATTAAGATGAAAGGGCACGATCATAAGATCATGCCCTTTCCCCAAAGGGTGTTCTTGGTGGTATATAAGCCAGGCTCCCACAATTGTAATATCATCATCTGTAATTCATCTCTTATATATATATTATATATATATATATATATATATATATATATATATATATTATATAATATATATATATATATATATTATTATATATTCTACGTATTAGGCATTTTCTGCATTTTTTGTTTCAAATATTATCAAAACTAATAGAAGGAATGAAAGAGTGTACAGTAAGAACCTTGACAAACACAGCCACTGAAACTTGCAACATTGTTTGTAGGAAGATAAAATTACGTTTCTTTTTTCCAAACATGTATGTTAGTATATTATAGTTAAATGAGTATGTTTTCCTATTATCATATACGATTTCATACTTGAAGAAAACATTCACCAAGACTTCACAATGTTTTATTATTCAGTGAAAGATTTGCCAAGATCTTACAAGATTTTATAATTTAGTGAAACATTCGCCATGACTTTACAAGATAATATAATCTGGTGAGAGATTCGCCAAAAAAATTATATATACATATTATATTATTGATAAAATTGCCTCCCATTTTTCCTATGTATCCTGGGGATTCACCCATTGATTATACATATAAATTTAGGGTGCTTCTTAAAATTTTCCCTACCTGGATCACTAGTAGTGGAGTGATGCTTGTGTTCTTGCGTGACTCCGTCGGGGTACTGTCCAGGCCTACTCACAGTGGAGCAACACCAGAGATGAAACTTAATACTTTGACTATCATATTGCTTGCGTACCAATATACCCCTCATTCCAGTCGAAACAACTGTGCTGACTTGGCTTGGAATGTCTGTTGACGGACCAAAAGTATGGCAGGTGCTACATCTTTCAATCAAGGTAGTGTGGGATTCAAGATGATTAGAGAACTAATCAATACTTCTGGAGGTGTTAGACTTGCTTTCAAGAAACGAGGTCCATTTAGAGAGCTGGAGTTCTACTAGTGTGTCGCCAAGTGTTGTAGCGGCTACAGCCACCCTCAAAAAATTTTCTTTAGCTTTGTTTTGGAGCCTTCCTACCAACCATCCTTAGCAACATGTCTTGCACTATCAAGTACATAGGCTTCAGATGAATTTCATTGGCTTGCCAGCCTATGCATGTCAACTTGTTTGTCTCCCACCTGTAGGCCAACATTCTAGACTTAGGTAATTTTATGGCTAAGATGCTCTCCCCAAAAATTGCACAATTCAGGAGGGGAACTTGCCTTCCCTCTAGAAATTGCACAATCTTTGTTGGATTTCCTGCTGAGCTCTAGAATTGCGCAATCCATCTAGGCATCCCTCCCTCAGAAAATTACGCAATCCAGCCCAACACTAGGCTTCATCCCAAAAATTTTGCAATTCTCGGAGGCAGTACCTTTTGACCCTACAAATTGCAAAATGCTTGAGGGATAGTGAGCCCTACTCAGCCCAGAAACTATGCAAATCCCTTTCCCAGGTTTGTAGATTGCTGCATGTGCCTTCAGGTTGACTGGTTCCTTTTGTGATCCGGCAATCCTTATTTGCATGCATGGGCTACTTTTTCCCGAAGTAGCAAAAAACAACATGAAAAAGGCATCACTAATTTTAGGGATCTGTTTTTAGCAGCTGGAGGTTACATGCAAATATCATTTTAGAAACTTCCCTCCAATTGTCACTTTTTCCTAGATTTGTTGCATATGCATCATAACCTCAGTCTTATCAAAACTCATTTTCCAGACACTGCAGAGCTCATTCCTCACATTAATCTTCAGCTCTGACATCCCACATCACATCTAGGAGTCTTCGGCACATTCAACCAAACTTTTTCAGGGACAGTCTACTTTTCATTTCTTGTGCTACGTTTCTATCGCTTTTTGTATTTCTCTTTATGTAACTGTTGTTTGCTTGATTTTAATGAACTCTTTCTTTCGTTTTGATTCATGTTAGCCTGTAGAAGCATTGTTTCGCTTTTTCATTGCATCTCACTGTTGTCGCATGAATGACATTATTTCTGCACTCACGGTCGTCGTTGCGGCGACTCGCTTCACACACATGCTTGTTTTCCTATTTTTTGAATCCTGCACTCATTGTTTTCATGCATGATCATTCACTCTTTTTTACACTCAGTATTGCCATGCATTCAAACCTTCTCATGTTTTCAGTTGCCCGTCGGCGAGTCTGAGTTGCCTTGGCCCAGAGCTTGCCTTACCCGGCCAACAATGCACATTTATGAGAATGAAGGATCTGCCTTCCTCCCAATAAATGTGAATATCTAACCAACAATGACCTCCAGGCTTTTATTGTGCAATTCTGGGAGGTAGTGCCTTGATAGCCCCATAAATTGCGCAATGCAGTTTGCAAGTTTTCATGTCACTGTAGACTGAAATTCCACATTATGTAGTTTCAATCATCACCAAGCCAGGATGGATGATGCATTGGGCAGTTTTAGTAGTTATTCAACCTCCTGATAACCTAGACTGTGCCTTGCACAATTTTGGCAATCAGTCTCCTAGCCTCCCTGTGGAAATTGTGCAATATTCACAATCATTCATATAGGTATGTTGCAAGTCATTACTCAAGTTTGTTTTGGTTTTCAACTGGCAGATTGCTTGCCATGAGTGTTGCTATTTCACCAAGTATCACAGATGTTCATCTGCCTCTAAGTAGCACAAGTACAATGGCCTCACAGGGAGCAGGTTCAAAGGACACTGTTGAGAGCGCAACTGGAGATGCAATTGAGCGAGTTTTTATGAGATTGCCTATCTATGAAGACACCAAGTTGTTCATAAGCAAGTATAGAAAGATAAAATAGTTGTTGCATCGCAGAGAGAAGCACCATCAGCAGCAGTAGAGGCTAGCAGACTTGTGCGCAGCAAAGGCAAGAGGAAGGTTCTTGACAATGCAAAGTCAGAGAAAAGATGCAAGTTCAAAGCATATCCACTTAAGATCAAAGCAGCTTTGGAGATTGAGGCTAAGAGGTGACAGCATGACAAGAGGATTGCGTAAAGGCAAAGAGACAAACAAGGGATGGAGGAAACAAAGAAGGAGTTGCAGGAGTTAAAGCGACAACTCAGGGTAGAAAAAGAGTTGCATAGAGCAGAGAAGGAAGCACAGTAGGAACAAATCCAACAGGAGCGAAACACGCGCAGACTTATGAAATTGCACCCTAACAGGATATAGACTCATCCCACCAGTTGGCACAAAGTATAAAGGGTGAGAAGTGTTGTCGATTGCATGCATGGGTGTTCATGAGCGTGGATGTCATTGTGCGCACGCATGCGATCCCATCCGTTGGCACACTCATTGAGGTGAAGACAAAGAACCTAGTTCGACTAGAGTTGGACATGTACTTCGACGAGTTAATGCGCATAGCCACCGGCACACACTTGGATATCAATGTAGACACTATGCATCAATATGTTGCTGGCTTGACTGCACTCAAGACTATGATGCACATGTTATCAAACGAGTTGGATAGAGGAGCCAAATAAGTGTCCCCAGATGCAACGGAGGTAAGAGTTCATTTTCAATAGGATGTCACCATTGAGCACATGGACACCATCACAAACTACCAAGATTGGCATTAGTTCGCCACCATCGATCATTGCGAGGATGTCGAAGAATTGGTCTTCTCATAGCTATAAGAGTCTTAGAGATAGCTTGCATGACTTGCTCAAGCCTATTTTGTCTCACATGGGTACATGTGTATCTTGTAATTGTTATCACAAAAAATCAATCGTCTAGCCTTAATTTACTAGATGGATCGAAGTACACCATGTAAGGCCAATTTTACCATTGTAAAATTGCTTTCACTATGAGAAATTACTTAAAAAACCACATTTGTAAAGAAATTTATAATTAAACCCATGAAGAATAATTAAATAAATCACTATTTATTTAATTATCTTCTAGGAATAATTAATTAAACCATTGTTTAATTAATATTGCTTGTCACATTTGGCCTAGTTTTTAAAAATAAACAGATAAATTATTAATTATCATATTTTTTCTAGGAATAACTAATTAGTCATCATTCCTTGTCAAGTTTGACTAAATCGCTTAGGAATATTTAAATAAATCATTATTTGTTTATTATTCTATAACCATATTTCTTGAGATGATAAATAAATCATTTATTTATTTATTATTTCTAAATAAAAGTTTAAATATTTTTTCCTTTTTAACCAAATATAATAAAATATTCCAAGTGATTATTTCTACAATGGGATTAATAATATGCTATTATTTCTCATTTTTTGAGAATAACCTAAAATTTTGTTATAAATAGGAGGGTTTTCCATTCATTATTCACTTTTGATCATTTTCATTGCTGCACTCACTGTTGTATCTCTAATTATTATCATTATCGTACACCTTTTTCTTTTCCATTTGAGTTCTTACTA
Source organism: Pinus taeda (assembly GCA_000404065.3). Taxonomy (NCBI): domain Eukaryota; kingdom Viridiplantae; phylum Streptophyta; class Pinopsida; order Pinales; family Pinaceae; genus Pinus; species Pinus taeda. Next base: position 24,514 of record APFE030422240.1, on the reverse strand, counting down.
AGCTCAAATATTTCATTTGTTGGGTTTTACACATTATAGAGGAGAGAGAATCTATTGAAAAGATGAAGACTTTTGAGGATAGCCAAGAACCCATCCCATAGAGGGGGACTCGTAACATTTATTTTTTCCCTTCATGGGTGTTGTTTAATAAAATATATCCTTAATATATCTGGTTTCCATTGGATTATTGGAGTTACCCGTGTTTATGACTCTTTCATTTTGTTGTTTAACTATGATTGTAGCATAGATCGAGGCTTTGGAAAGTTTTGTTTCTATAATTTGCTGCAGATCTACAATGTTTAGCAGTCATTTATATTGTTAAGATTGTTTGTCATCCACAGTATTAGGTGATTTCTTTTCGTACACATATGAGAAGAAAACACTATAACAAAATTGGTGACTCTGCTAGGTTTTTACTTCTAATCCAGAAACTTGGGTGACCTTAAGTTTTCAGCGGTTTTTTTTTTTTTTCCAGTCTATTAATGTTTTTTACTAGCATTCTAACTCAAGATCAGTCAAAATTCTGACTTCTATAAGTTTTTTGGTCTTTTCTGCAGGTCACAAGAACGAGCCGTGACAGAGATGAAATTTTTTCTGAGACTTGCCGATTGGGAATCAAGGAGTAGAAATCGCACTTTTCTACCCCAAAAGTGTGATCTCGAGCTCCAAAGCGCACCTTTTGGCCCAAAAAGTGTGATCTCCTAGGAATCAGGTTTGTACTTGTGATTTTTAGGGCTTGTGGGAATTTTTAAGATTTGTTTATGGGTTTCACCAAGAGCTGTTTGCTAGGTTGGTTGACCACTGTCTACCTCGATTGGTTTCTTAGGAGCCTTTTATTGCCCATTTCCAAAGACATCATGTCTCACTTTCTTCAAACAGAGGAAGAAGCTCTCCAAAACGCTCTGAGATATGACCTGATTTATGCACAATCTGTCTATACCGTCGTTCTAGACCTAAGCCATCCTGACTTGGTGCCAATGCATGAGGGGCATATCACACTGTCGACAATATTGTTGGAGCGATTTCACATCCCGATATTCTCCACAATGTCCCAGGCTCAGAGAAGATCAATGGAGGTAACCATAGACCAAGCTTTCAGTTTGGTAGTTATCCCTACCAAACTAGAGAGGGCTCTATTTATGATCACATACAATGAATTGACTGGAAAAGGAATAGATTTTAGACTAGGTATGCAAGGCTTAGGTAGGTCTTGAAAATTTAGGGTTTGATGTTGGATAAGGGAGAAAAACTAGGTAACTAGGTCAAAGGCTCAAACGGTTATAATGGCAAAGATATAAAGGAGCAAGGTAACAATAGTTATGTTATGGATTTAGGGTTTTTCGGTGTAGTCTAGTGTTTGGTAGATGAAAAATGGTTTTAATGAGCATGAGCATATGAATTCATTAAACAGGAAAGAAATTAACACATAATGATATTCCCATAAAAACATATTTTTATGCAAAGAATTATGTTTATAAACTTTAAGAAAAACCATTGATGAACTAATGAATGGAAAGAGAAGATGAATATCTTTCATATAAAGCTATAACAGAGGAAAAACAACATCACAGACTTACTACACATGAATTCCTAGATAATAGCTACAAATTGTATCCTTTGATTTCTAGAAATTGTCCAAGTACAAGTTACAATAGTTCTCTCCTCTAATGTCCAACCTATTATATGACTAAGAAAATGATACATAAATACCAAAACAACATCTCCCTACTCTTAGGGGCCGAATCCATGAGTCTAGGCACTACTCCATGAGGTGTTCCAACCAAAACTTTAAAGACTAGGGAGGTTAAAACAACTCCTCCAATTAACTTTGACTCCAACCACTCTCATAAATGAGGCTAAATTTACATCAAAATAAATTTAAAAAGACTAATTACCCACTATTACATGATATTTACATTATGATTAATCAATTACATCATACAAATCCAAATCCAACTGACCAAACTAGAGAAAAACTACCACGGACAAAACTACAGCGAATTTACGAGAAAACACAATGAAGCTGAGGAAAATGCAGTGAAATTGGCAAAAGTAGTTTTTGAAGTCCTTCCTGAAGTCCAAATCCTAACCTTGATAGCTCAATGGAAAGCTAAGGATGTCTACTACAAAATGGACTCTTCAAGAGATCAAAAATATTACTCCTATCCCATCAAAAATGAATTCTCCCACAGGTACTCTCGAAAAAGCAGCGTGTCATCCATCAGGTGGCAAAAAGGTGGTTTTTTGATCGATTTTTTACTTCTTCACTTGCTAAAATTTGTCAAAAGTATGTTCACCCCGGGTAAAAAATGATGTATGGACCATGAGGAATCTATAAATGCAAACACAACTTCATTTGGAGCTCCCCAACTAAAAGACAACATGTTTTCTCCTCCATGATTATGCTAAAATATGCCAAAATTCTCAAAAAACTAAATTTCCTCAAAAACTCTTCAAAATTGGTATGTGAGATCACCAAGTGGTAAGCTATGATATGAGGGAGGCATGAACAAGTAAATATAGATTTTCCTTCCTTTTTTTTCTTGATTAGGGTTTCATTGAGATTCTCCTTTAATTGCTTCACCTTCACCTTAGCAATCATGTTTCTTGTGTAATAATGGGAAGCTATGTGTTTTTGCAATCTTTTTTTATTTTATCTATTAGCCCTCTTGATAAGCTTCTCCAAGTGACAATTCACCTTGTCAAGTCAAAATTATCCATCTTCTTTGATCTCTATTGCAATTAGGTCAACAGAAGTCATCCACTCTCTTTGTTGTTGAAGTTCTATTTTGAATCCTTTGGTCCTCGGCCTTTTCCTTGCTACCAGTTCCTGATGTTCATCTGAAACCTATGCATCCATCACTGCCTTTCCCTTTATATCCTCTTTGCCAATATAAGCCTCATGATTTTCCAAAAGAGGTTGCTTTACCTTCAACTTCTGATTTTCATGCTCTAGAAATGAAATCATGAAGTTTTCCATTGAAGCATAACTTATTACATCATTTTGAAGTGAATTACACTTAGAAACATATTTTTTTTTATCAAACCGTAACACTACTCCTTCATTTCCCGGTTTATTGAATGAAATGTCAGTTTTGATGACTCTAACCCTAATGACATAATGGAGACACTTAGATGAATGAAGACCATGGTGACATGACTAAGATGATGATGATGATTTGTTCAATGATGGCACATCTAGCTGAGTGATGGCAGTGGCCAGAACATGAAAATTTGAAGGAGTAGCAATAGACCTAGACACACTAGCTAGCGACCAAATTTTATTTTGAAAACCTAATGAAATGATAAAATTTGACTTTGAGACCCCTAAAAAACCTTGGTAAAAGCATATTTGATCACTGGTGACTGGAATAACTAACCGACACTAACACATCCTTTGCCATATACTCATAAAATTATGGCTATCTGCAAGCGAGCACCAGTTCCTCCAACACTTATGCCCCTCCTTCTAGAAACATGTTTTCAGCACCAACCAATGCTCAACCTGTCTACCAAACCGTTTCCCCTCCACCCATATTATTCCTATGCACAACTGAGCGCTCTAGCCCCTCAAGCATTAGAATCGCAGCTTCCCATGCATCCTTAGCCCCAACAACCACTGCCCCCTCAAGATCAAGTGTTTTCATAGAAGAGTGTGACCAATCCCTAAAGTTCAAAGAAAAAGAATAAGGGGAAGGGTAGCAAAGGTAACCAGGGTAATCAAGGTAATCAACCTAGTGAACCCTAGGGGAACCAACCTAACACCAACAACCAACAACAGGGAAGTCAACCCAAGAAAAACAAGGCTATTTGTATGAACAAGCCTTATGCATGTTGTATGGCCATTATACACATGAGTGTCCTCTCTTACCCCGAATGCACCAAACTTGGGAAGATCAAGCAGCTTCTAGAGGTCAACCTCCCATCGAAAAATTGCCTCAGAATCCTACGCCATCTCAACTGAAAGTGCTTACAAATCCTTTTTCCCAACAAGGATTTTTTGCTGCTCAACCTTTTCTAGTTCAAGCAACCCATCCCCCCTAACCTTCTAGTCTTTGTGACTACGAAATCCTCATGATGAATTATGATGAGGTCAATACATCCATTATCAACTTGCAAACTCAGTCGTGTCAATATGACAAGCCATTGACTTCATCTGCCATTGAGTCCAAAACCAAAACATCTACTGAGCCTCTTACAACACCAAACAATCTGTTGCAGATCCCTTAGGCTAAAGTTGAGGCAATTCCCAAGATCCCCAAGGGGCCATTATGTTGTAATGTTTGTTCTAACCAATCTGCTCATACATACAGTATAGTATATTACTTGGCGCAATCACCTACCGCCATGTCGACGCTGGAGGTACTCCAATCGTGCCCATCTTAAAAGAAAGCTCTACTAACAACTTTGGGCATAATATATCCTTCTGATGATCATTTGTTTTTATTCCCAATTGATACATCAGAACATCCCCCATTAGCTTCATCTGTTTCTTTCCAGATACCAGTCTAAGTCTGCAATGCCATCATCTTGTGATGCATTATTGACAAAGGGGCATTCACCCATGTGATGTCTTCTTCCGTTTGAAAGAAACTTAAGTCACCTGAACTGTCCCCATCCACGATCACTTTACGTGCTTGGGATGGTCATTCCTCCCAACCTCTTAGCATGTATCACAATTGTCCAGTGAATCTTACGGGTGGGATTGTCCATGTAGGCATTGAAGTTATTGATGCCCCTTTAGATTACAACATTCTATTGGGTCGTAGTTACACTTATGCCATGTCATCGTCGCATCTACAGTTTTTTGCAAGATGTGCTTCTGCCATGAAGGGAAGATCATCACCATCGATCAGTTGACATACTACGAGTTGGCATCCTTGACCTCCCCTGAGTCCATTATCTCTTCGATATACAACAAATAGTACTCTACCCCTCTCACTAGTGTTGCACCTGGAGTCTACAAAGATTCATCATTAGTAGGTGCTTCCCTGGTTCTCCCCCTCCTATCTTTGAGCCTAGTGCTTTGAGTGTTTACATGTTACAAGCATCATGGGCTGCTCACAAGCAATCTTGTACATCTCAAAAACAACTATATCCTCATCACCATGTTGTTCCCACCTCAACCGATCCATCTAGATTCACCCACCCAGGGCCCTCTTTGTTTGTCGGTGCCTCTCCTATGTTCCCACCAAGAACTATTCCTCCAAGTCTCAACAATCCACGAGTTGTTCTATCGGTACATTAACCTACACAACATATAGGTTCCTTGTTTTCTCCTCCTGGAATCTTTTCTGACCGTGTCATGGCTTCGGTGGTCCTTCGTAATATGACTTTTGGGATCCCAGTCTAGTACATTGAACCCCTTGTAAGCACCCCTCCTAATCAACTAAGACCATATCATGCTTTAACCTTAGTTCAGCTAGTCCCTATGACCCTTGTTGATTCTCCAGTTCCACGCAACCTCAATAGGAACCCACTCATAATGTGAAAGCATCTAGACAGGGGGACGAAGCAAAGAGTAAAGAACCTAAGGACAAGCCTCCCCAATATCCTCCAACCCCCAAATTCCCAAAGTCATCACCTTCGTGAACTTTGTGTAAAATTGTTTGGCATGCCACCAATCACTGTCCTAAACTTCCTCATCTCAAACCTTTGGTCCATGAAACATTTCCTGAGTCTAATATCCTCAAGGTCCAATTTACCTTACCGGGTCCAGCCAAGAAACTCAGAACATTACGCACAAATCACCCTTGTGCCTTGTGTGATCATCATGGTCACTATTCCCATTGTTTCCCTCATCTCGACAAATTTCACGATTGCCTGGAGGCGCTTCGTAAATATGAGACCACTCATAGTGGATCACCTACTCCTCTACCTGTGGATTCTAGTAAACGAGAACCGGGGGACTTTGGTCCCACCATCATGATACCTCCCCTCGATGTCGAGATGAAAAAATACACGGGCCATATCCTCCGCATGTTATCATCCTTGAGTTCCTCGCAGGAAAACCTTTCTAAGGTTTCTGTGCGTGCTTCTATTGAATCTATTTTAGAAGAATCCCAAGTCCCAACATCAATAGATTTTCATTCTACTAGCTCGTCGTCTACCATTCCAGATGATGCATATGTGAACCTCCTTTCTTAGGATGATGCACCATGTACCTCCACCGCATCATGTAGTCAGTCTTCCTCCCATCTGCCGATCTTTCATTTTGATGAAGACATCATGGAAGCTAGGTCTGCCTATGATTACCCTTGCACTTAGGCAAGGGGGCATCTCTTCTGGAGGATTTTGAAGGCCACCTCCTTCTCTATTCTACCATTGCATTCTACCACAAGTAATTTCACTCATTGCATATCCCATTGATTTTCGTGTCTTTATTTCTATCATTAAATTAGGTAGGGTACATCATCTCATTTGTTGTCTTTTGCACCTTTCATGTGGATCCATCATCCACATTGTATATCGTTTATGCCGATGGTGCAAGTCACTTCTCCAGGAATCTAGCCTCAGTAGCCTAGGCCATTTTCACCCCCTTGCATACGTTAGTACTTTCGAACGATATGTGCATTGTATCTGCCACCAATAACCAAGACAAATATGATGCAGTGATAGGCTTGTTAGTCGATGCCCTTGATCATCGCATCCTCCATCTTCATGTTCGTTTAGGTTCCTTTCTTCTTGTCATGCAATTGAATGGCATGTATCATGTGCATAACCAAGTCCTATTTATAAAATATCTCCAAGTTAAGTTGTTGGTACGTGAATTTGAAATTGTCACTTTGAGTCATGTTTCTAGATCCCAAAATATCTATGTAGATACCATTACAAATAACATTCTAGATCGGCATTTATCACATATATACCACAGAAGACAACCATAAACATAACACATGATGAATCATCATCATCATATCAAATGCATAATCATATTATGTATCACATAAAACATATAAGTGTTTGAAGCCCATAGCTCTAAATAAATCTGACATGCCATAGCATGTGACAAAAATCAAAACCAAAGGGACCCACATGTCCCCATATCTAGTCACTGTTCAGTGGATCCCCCACCAAAGGCTTTGCTCCACTTGCACGTAGATCATGTATTGCCTAACCAGCCATCGTCATGCATTACATGATAGAGTGGAGTGAAGGCTTGTACACTCATATCTGTATCGATTGTCTAACTCATGCCATGCACACTTAGAAACTCTGGTCAAGAGTAACTCACACCTACAATGTATATTAACGAGTAGCACACTATCCTCTGGACCCTGACGTGATGATGATGTTCTCTGATCTGCAACCCCTGGTCCCCATGCTCGCTCAAGTGGAAGTGGTAGGTTAAGATCACCCAGATAGTTCATCCCGCTATAAGGAAAATCTTTAATGTAGAGGGGAATGTGAGGGGAATGTGATCCAAGTATGCGAAAAATTCAATTTGTAACACCCATCCAACTCCCCCTCCTCCTCCTCTCCGCAGTAGTTTCCCCCAGTGGCACATCCTCAGCTCTTGTGGGCCCCCATCTCAGATCTGTACATGAGGACAAATGGTGGGCATCTTCTCAAAGAAGAACACACACAACACTGTACCAAATGCACAATCACAATTCAACTATCTCTTACATAGACTCAGTTGTTGTTTCACCGACGACAGCATCATTTGGGCCCCACCATAGTAGGTCCCCACCAAAACACTCTCAACTGGCATCATCTTCCCACTAATGATGTGGTGGAATGCCTGGCTACCTAAGACCCATAGCACTGCTGTGGAAACAACTTGTGTCTCTAACCTATCTAGATCACTAATCGGGATGGTCGTGCCCTTCACATGCACACCTCGTGGACAATGGCGCTCCACAAACTATGTAATGTTCCTCTCACGAGGCAACACCAGATGTATACCCCCACCACCCCTATGGGAGGGATTCCAGTCATGAAGTAAATATTCTGTAACGTGACCTCAATCTTGTGCTCCTGCACTACAAAGACCTCCTGGTCTGGAGCCCAATAGCTCACAATCCTTGATAGCAAGGGATCACCTACCCTCATCAATGGGTTCTCTACCAACTTGAGAACCTCATAGCAAGCTAATGCCCATAAAAATCCCTAATCTCCATGAATCTTAGATCGAAGGGTATAAAAATATCGCTCACGCTAGTTGATTCTCAACTCCGCCATACCTGCAAAACACCACATGTATTGTCAGTTCAGAGAAGAAAATCATTGGATAATTTCATGAATTGGTATTTCTAGTAAGCAAACTACGAGGGCCAACAACGATGCTTTTTAAGAGGGAAAATTGAGATTTCTGGTAAGGCAACTGCGACGGCCAACTGTGACACTTTTACGGAGGAGAAAATCACCCTTATACCTTAGAAATAAGTAAGCGACTTATGTGATTTAATAATTGATCAAATAATTGATCGAATTGACTTTCTTTCAATCACGCATCTCCGACCGAGTAAGAATCCAATCTTGAAACTTTAGTTGCT
>APFE030422240.1:2548-16006 GCA_000404065.3 Pinus taeda | reverse complement strand
TGGCGAGTAGCGGGAATTGAACCCACATCATTAGTTTGGAAGGCTAGGGGTTATAGTCAACATTGATTATTAAATCTCTAATTCATAACCGAACATGAGAATTTATGTCATTCGGCTCCTTCATGGGGGATAGAGAGCGGTACGAGGGAAGAAGCAAAGTATTTCTATCAAATCTTTATGAAAGGAAATTTCAATCCTTTTCCTTCTCATCTTTTTTTTCTCTTATTTTATAAAACCCTAATTTCTTATTGTACCCATGGCATCTACATTAGTTTCTTCTCTTTTCTCCTACTCTTTTTTTAGTGGAGGGCCCAAAATCATAGAATACTTTACTCACTTTCTAGATGATCCTGATAGAAAGATAAATTTGACAAGTTTCAAATGATCAAAAATCTTTCTAGTTACTTTGTTCCCTATTTCTACTGGTTCTGATCCCTAGGAGAACAAACTCCACTGAGCTTGAACGAAATGTTGATAACCCAAGTAAACCAAAGTCATAATTCTATAGCTATTTAGATTCAACCTAGGGTCCTTCCATCCATAAGTTGAAAGTTTAGTCACGATGAAAAAATATTCTTCCCCATATGATCTGTAATTTATCTAACCTTTCCAAACATTATTGTGTCGCTATCTTGGAACCAAAAATGTATTTATCTTTCTTTCATCATTTTAGACCCAGATTATGAGAAGTTATGCTATTCCTGGGTATTCATAGGGAAGGTTTTGAACCTATCTGGATATAGAGCTTTAGATGGATCTTTGGCCTCGACTAATCAATCTATAGCCCCCACCAAGCCAACATACCACCCCTCTTTTTAGCTCCAAATCGTAGTTTTATGCCCAGAAAATATGAGATTGCTGGATTTTCCCTCTTTCTTGCAAACCACATTGTAGTTCTAGGCCCAAAAAGTGTGACCCAACCAAGAAGAGGAGCAGGGGTTTCCCAGGCAGCCACATGCTGCCAACAATCAGGAAATAAACTAGTAAAATTGAAGAGATGAGTAAGTCCACCTACCTGAAAGTCACAGATGCTGATTCTGATGGTCAGTGTGTCTACTAGTTAGAGGTCTTCTCACAAGATAGTTCATTGAAAAGTGCTTGTTATAGGAGGATATGAGGGTCACTGTTTAAAGAAATGCCTTGAGTTGAGAGGGTCCTCAATAAGTGAACATTGGAGGGATTTTAGGAGCATAAAACATCATTAATTATTGATTATTCGATTACCACAACCAATGATGAGTGGCATGCCACAACCTCATGGAGTTTTAGCCCACTAAGTGGAGTTACTAACTTTAAACTCAAATAACTCTCAAACCGTGAAGAACTACGTGCCGTGTCATATATGACCAGAAATGTCCCGACGACTAGACTCTATCTAGGAGATCCTTGACTTAGAATAGGATTATTTGTCAAGTCAAAATGCCCATGCAAGATTAGGGTAGCCCTTGGTGCTACTTGGGTTGACATCAATGACAACCACCAATCAACAATTTCCCTATACCTTCTAGAATTTATGGTATCTAGAAATCTATGGGTAAAGAGTACAATCTTACCCATATTAGTGCTTCTGTGAAGTCCTTATCCAAGTTCAAACAAGCTTCCTAGTGCCTAATGTAGAGACCTGCATTGTTAAGAAAGTATGAACCCCCTTCAAACATCCTAGCTTTATCTTCAAATTTAGAAAAGATGACCGTGAAGAAAAATTTCGATCCTAGTCTCAAATCCACCTCTCCCTTTTTTTGTGAATTGTACTATATCCAATGCTCCAATTCGTTCTCCATTAGCCAAATTCCTATAAACCTACATATAAAAGGATGATCTCTCATGTGTTTCCTATTATCTTCTAGACATCTTGTAGGAATAATATATCTATGGTTTTTAGGGGCCTTAAGGATATGTTGACCTCGTAGCCCCATTTTCCATTTATCTCCAAAAATATGCATTTGAGAGCAACTAGAGGATCCTCCTTCTGTACCAAATTTTCCTTCCCCTTGAAAATACCTACTAGCAAGAGCATTTCGAAAGGAGGGGTGACCCTGCTAAATTTGGTTTATTTGTTCACTCAAATTTGGTTTCTCTTTCTTTCTCTCTGGAGCACTTTGATGTAAAGTTGTGTGTCTTATGGAGTGCTCCATAAATATAGTGTTTTATGGGTGAATGTAATATATATTATTGTTGTATGCTTTCAATGTGTTGTGTTGTGTGTGTGCGACTGTTTGTGTTATGTGTATGTGGATTTTTGTCAATTGAGAGAGAAAGTGGTGGCTGAGGAGAATGTGCACTATTGTTGAAGGGCTAACTTGATCAACAAATGATTCTTTCAGAGTGAGTTGGTATCTATGTCAATATTTTCTCCAATTATTTTTAAATGCATTCCTGCGTCTTTTTTCTATTTGATTTTTTAATGAGTTTGGATTTCATATACAAGAGCTAGAGCAGGGTTTCTAGTGATTTTGAAGCACACAATGAGGAACTTCTAGTGCTTTTACATCCATGAGTTTCTAGAGTTTCAACAGAAAAAGAAATATGGATAAGAAGCAAGGTTAGTATTCTTTGTTGATTGCCCTATTCTTCTTATAGGAAAGGGTAAAGCTCTGCAAAGGTTTAGTCATTTATTTTAGAAAGGGGAAACCATATCTACTGTGTAAATTGCGTGGCCTATTTATTTCCTAGGGTTTAAACAAATCAAACCTTGACCTATCTATGCCCTTACAGATAGGTATTTCTTTCCTTTGTTCCACAACAGGAATGGTGGGCAATCCTTACCTTTCAACTAGGGATGGAGCACTTATCTATTCTTTCCTTAAAACAATAATAAGATCTGGAATAGTTCTTTGTTGTTTATGTAACAATCCTATACCAGGTTAGGAATAAGTGCCTTTAGCGAGCTTTAGCATGGAGATTGGATTTCTACTCAATATCCTTTCTCTACCATTTTCATGATATTCTATTGAGAAATACCTATGTAATATAGCTGTATATCCTTCCTCGGAGTAGTAGAGGGAGATCCTTCGATTTCTTGGCCTTTCCTTGACTAGAGAGGTATGCGTAGGTTACCCAGTTATAGTTTTTGAACAAGACCCAGAGCAAGACCTAGAATTCAATATAACAACATAACTAGGTTAGAATAGTTATAGATAGAGAAAGACCTAGGTTACAGATAGAATAGTTCTAGTGGCCTATTTATTGAGATCCATATTATGCAACCTTGAGTAATATATAAACCCCAAAAGAGTTCGATTCTCGAGAGCGAGATCTTGATGCTTATGACTGTCTTAGTCTTTACAGAGTTGAATGCTCTAGATAGAGATTGAGATCGAGATCGAGTAATTTCTCTGTATGAGAAATAGTTTATATTTCCCTTGAATTACAACTTAATATAAAGAAACTAAAACCAAACAAAATACATGGAATGGAAGAAAATTTAGTTGACACCCAACATATGATGCTTGACAAATTGGTACTTTAAATACCTTCACAACACAAAATCTTCAAATACCTTCAAAATGCAAAGTCTTGAAAATAGAATGAAAATAACATGTATTGGAATGAGAATAACATGCATTGGAAAAGGGGCATTTATAAGAAAATTCAACTATAATGAATCCTAAGAATAGCCTCGTAAAATTCAAACAACGTTGTAAAAGCCCACCATAATATGAATAGAGGAGGTTAACCCACAAAAAGAAAAATTGATGACTCTGAAGTTCTGAGTGCTTAAGACCAAAATAATAAAACACTTTCAATAGAGCAACACGAAGAGAATATGATAAGTATGTGAATTACCTTTGAAGTCAGATATATTTATAGTGGTGTAGGATATTGTATAGCACAATGAGTTAGTGAAGTCAGATTTATTTATAGTGGTGTAGGATATTGTACAGCACAATGGGTTAGTGACTCATTATGTAAATCTTACGAATGGGATTTTTTTTTAAATTAGGTATTAAGTGTTATGTATTAAGATAATGAATTGTTTTTTGTATTTACATATTTGTAATGAGCCAATTAGTGACCTCGTGATGAGCTTTTGAAATTTAATAATCTCATACACAATGCTAACTGCTAATACTATTACATATCAATCTTACATAAGTGTCAGTGTTACACCTTTTGTGAAACTGCGAACTAAAACCATCCAACTTTGATTGATTGGATTTTATAGTTTTATGAATGAATTTGAACATTATATATATGTGTGTTAATGGGGTTACTTAATTAGATTGTGTGGTTTTCCAAAATGTTCATGGATAGGAGCTAGTTGTTTTTTTTGGGATCTTTATTTTGTGCTAATCGCTCTGTTTTCGTGTGTCTAGCCAATGTCTAGCATGGCATATTAGGCACAGAGCACCATTCCATCCTTCAATATCTTTTGGTGTTGGAATTCCTTTGCAAATGAACTTCCTAATAAAACATGAGCTACTTCGTAAAACAGAGGGATGACCCTTCCATGCACATGGGACACTTAGTTGAGGAATCACACAAAAGTTGCATAGTGTGGGGAGAAAATATTGAATTCGATGGCATGGTTTATGGTAATATTCATATCCTCCCCTTTTCTTAGTTGATGGGCATCATGGAATATACAGATTCATTTGGTACTTGTGAGGGTTGTGTAGAGATGATCTACGAAGCCTTTCGTGACATCTGACCCTCTAAAGCTGAGAAACACGTCATATATCCATGCTCTCGACATTCCCACTACCATTCAGAAAGAAGTAGATTAATTTGCTGCTAATAAACACCTCATATCTCCATGCCCTCTACATTCCCACTGCCATTCAGAAAGAAACAAATTAATACATTATCTTGAGAAGGTGTGGGTGAGGTAACCTTATATGGAGCTACCAAGCTTGGAGGCTAAGGCTCAAGCATTATATGGAGCATTTGAATAAGTGCATCATGGAGCGCTTTACGAGGAAACTAGATGCTAAGTGCATCATGAAGTGTTTTACAAGGGAAACTAGACACTTCTGGTTTGGGCATCATTTCAATTAGTAAACTAGACATACAATGCGCAAATCGCTACCTAGCCGCATATCCACCACTGGGTTGGGACCTAGTTGCAAATCTAGGTGGAGAACGAATTGACAAAATCTTAGTTGAACCAATTGAATGAATCTCATTATGGCCAACAACATGAAGGACATCATAAATTCCTAGTGTTTATTGTGCCCATTTCATATAATTTAATATTTAAAAGTGATTATTAATTAAAAATATGGAGCGCTTTATGAGGAAACTAGATGCTAAGTGTGTCATGAAGTGTTTTACAAGGGAAACTAGACACTTTTGGTTTGGGCATCATTTCAATTAGTAAACTAGACATACAATGCGTAGATCAGCAACATCATTTCAATTAGTAAACTAGACATACAATGCGTAAATCGCTACCTAGCCGCATATCCACCACCAAGTTGGGACCTAGTTGCAAATCTAGGTGGATAACCAATTGACAAAATCTGAATGGAACCAATTGAATGCATCTCATAAGCGCCAACAACATGAAGGGCATCTTAAATTCCTAGTGTTGATTGTGCTCATTTCATATCATTGAATATTTAAAAGTATTATTAAATAAAAATATTTTAATAAAATATAATTTAATTTAAATAAAAAAAAAAAAAAATAGCCCATTTCATATAATTTAATTTAATATTTAAAAGTGATTATTAATTAAAAATATTTTATTAAAATATTATTTAATTTAAATAGATTGAGAAAAGGAGATATTTATGGAAATTCAAAATTAACATAAAAAATAATAATTATACCATAAGTATATATGGAAAGAAATAGAGAACTAGCTCTGAAAAACCCACCATCAATATGAAATTGGATTGCATAAGGCTCATTGGAGAAGACATTTCTTCAAATCTACAAAGAGAAGAAGAAGAACTAACTAGGTTGCGGATGCTCTCCCAAAGAAAGGAGTCACCTTGGATTTGAGAGTGATCATGTTCACTTGCTTTAACGACCTCTCAATATATTTTTATTTAGCAATCATCAAAATATATTTTTATATAATTAGATACACCCAACTTTAATATTTTTAATTTAATAATTTGAATAATATTACAATTGATAATATTGTATAATTAACTTTAAGAGGTTTTGAGTAATAATGCTTTGGATCAATGGAAGCAACTAAAAGCACAAGTTAGACCGGTCAGTGATCTCAAAACTCGTAACAAATCAAAAGAAAATATTTACAATTGTTTAATTTTTAAGAAAAAAATTACTACAATATCTAGAAAAGAAAATAAATTTGAAAAATTTTATTTCAAAATTTGAATAATATTACAGTCAATTTTAATAATCAAAATATTTAGAACCAAACTGTGGTGATTTTGAGGGATGGTGAACCAGTAATCTTAAAACCCATATAACCTCATAAACCAGAAATGAAATATTTGTAATTTAAGTTAACATTTTTTTCAAATAATGTATAAATAGAAAAGCAATTTATTAACCTGATTACCATAAAGCCCATATTACCTCACAAACCAGAAATGAAATATTTGTAATTTAAATTAACAACTTTTTTTTTAATTTATATTAATAAAATTTCTCTAAATTAAAAAATATGATAAATAGTGAAAAAGCTCGTAATCTAGTTAACTAAAGAAAACCCGCATATTACCTTCGAAACCAATAAAATATTATATATATGGGAATTAAATATTTGTTTTTTAATGATGATAAGTATATATTATTTTATTAAACTTTAGATAAAGCCCCTATTACCTCACAAATCAGAAATGGAAGATTTGTAATTTAAATTAACAAAATTTTCTTTTTAAAAATATTAATAAAAATAATGTGTAAAATGAAAAGCAATTTATTAACCTGATTTCGATAAAGAATTTTGACAACCACCAAATCTTAAGGTATAATCCATATAGCTTGGCTTAGCAATCCTCCACATTCGAAGTTAAAAGCCATCAATTTTACCTTTTGGAATTACAATACCACGCTGCTGTCCAAAAAATAAAGCAAAATATAACAACATTCTGTGCAGGATGTGGTCAAGTTGCTTATGGGCGGTTTTTTATTTTATTTCTGTTGCTGAATTGTACAAATTAGAATATACACATGGGTAGCCCGTTGTATAAAAATGTAGAATGGCATACCTTTTCAGACCTAGCACTGTGGTTGCCAACAAAGAACTAAAAAACAGAGAAGTGAAAAAGCCACCAGGTCAAAAAAACTACAGCAATATCATAAATTATAAATAGTAACATTGAGTTAAAAGATTGGTTTGATGGATAGTAATTAAAAGATTGTTAAGTTAAAGCTAAAGTTTAAGACAAAGGTCCAAAAAAGCTAAAGCTAAAGATAAAGATTGGTTAGGTTAAAGCTAAAAAAAGGAAGCATAAAACTCAAGCATGCCATAGTTAGTCATTATATACTGGTGCGAGTGAGAGGGATCGGTGATTGTGATGAAGAAAGAATGAGAGGAGGAAATTCAGCTCCACCAACGAAGAGGAGGTGATCAAAATTCTGGCGCGCCTGAGACTGAGAGGGATTAGTGATTGTGATGAACATAGGAGGAAATTCAGCTCCACCAACGAAGAGGAGGTGATCAAATTTTTTGCAGTCAGAGGGCGATGAAGTGGATTATTCATGGAAGGTAATTTTATGTTCCCTCTAATTTCTTTATCTATCTCTCTGTTTATTCAATTGGTTAAGCAGGGAAAGGCAGTGGGTGATTGAGTGATTTTATGTAACCTCCTCACAAATTGTTCTCTCTGTTGAATCTACAGGTAAAACATGGGTGTTCTTTCTCTCTCAAGCAGACTCTGATGTAAAGTTGTATGTATTATGGAGCGCTCCATAAATGTTCTGTTCTATTTTGTGTAGTGTTGTATTGTATGCATCAATGTCCTGTGTAGTCTAGTTGTGATTGTGTCCTGTGTAGTGTGCAATTGTTTGTTGTGTTTGTGTCATGTGTCTATGCACATGTTTGTTGTGTGTCTGTTAATTGGGAGAGAAAGTCCCAGCTGAGAAGAATATGCACTGGTGGTTGTAGGGCCAAATTGATCAACAAATCAGAGTAAGTGTAATATTTTCTTTTCTTGAATTATTTGTAGATTTATTTTCTACCCTTTCTCTGATGAGTTGGGATTTTATATACAGGAGGAGCTGGAGCAGACGTTCCAGTGCTTTTGCAGCTGGGAATGAGGGGTTTAGAGCTCTTTTGGAACAACCAGTTTGCAGAGTTTCAATAGCAAATGAAGTATTTCTAAGAAGCAAGGTTAGTACGATTTGTGAATGGCCTTGTTCTCCTCCTTCGTTTCTTGGTGCAGTTTAGGAATATCTCCATTGCAGAATAGTTTTTCCAATTGAGTCGGTTTTAGTCGGTCTGTGTTGACATAAGTGTTGAGGATGTTCACATGTGAGGAGGTATTAGGTGGTTTTCCATGTACAGGTCGGGTCAGGTCGCCATCAATCTTTTTGGCTATTGACATCATTGGTCTCTCCAAACACGCAATTGGTTTCCTCTTTTTCTCCTTTTCATGGTTGCATTTTTTCTTAGAGCATTGGTCGCCGAATTGAGCTCCTCCTTTTCCCATTTCATGGCTAGGTTGTTTTTATTTGTTACAGCATTGGTCTCTCCAAACGCCTAATTGAACTCCTCCTTTTTTTCATTTCATGGCTGGGCTGTTTGTTACAACATTGGTCTCTCCAAACCCCCAATTGAGCTCCTCCTTTCCTCATTTCATGCGCATGCCAGCGCAGCCAATTGCCCTATATCCATAAGAGTTGCATAACCGGATCAAGCCGAATTTGCTTAAACTAGGAGGTTGGGTAGATATTAACCCCTTGAAGCATATTATGCGTGGGTATATTAAGCAAAGGTGGTTCAGTCAATTGAGACACACCATAGAGAGAGGCACCAACAAAACCTTACAGAGCCGGATCTGAGAAAGACCCAGCCCTCTCTCTTGATTGTGCAATTCAAAAGTGACAAATCAAAGAAACCCCAGAAATTGATTGTGCAATTCAAAAGTGACAAATCGAAGAAACCCCAGAAATTCCAGCCGTAGGGCTTAACAATTCTGGTTTAGACTCAACTTTCTGTTTAATACAACGATTCAATGATGGCATTTCCTCCCTGGTCTTTTGAATAGAATTCACCTTTCCTATGGAGTATAGACGCGTGGTAAAGCCAAAATGGTTGATGTGGGAAGCAAACACAACACAATGAAGAAATTGAAGAAACCCAGAAATTGATTGTGCAATTCAAAAGTGACAAATCGAAGAAACCCAAGAAATTCCAGCCGTAGGGCTTAGCAATTCTAGTTTAGACTCAACTTTCTGTTTAATACAACGATTCAATGATGGCATTTCCTCCCTGGTATTTTGAATAGAATTCACCTTCCTCTGGAGTATAGACGCATGGTAAAGCCAAACTGGTTGATGTGGGAAGCAAACACAACACAATGGAGAAATCGAGGAAACCCCAGAAATTGATTGTGCAATTCAAAAGTGATAAATCGAAGAAACCCCAGAAATTCCAGCAGTAGGGCTTAGCAATTCTAGTTTAGACTCAACTTTCTGTTTAATACAATGATTCAATGATGACATTTCCTCCCTGGTCTTTTCAATAGAATTCACCTTTCCTCTGGAGTATAGACGCGTGGTAAAGCCAAACTGGTTGATGTGGAAAGCAAACACAACACAATGAAATGGCCACGGGTATAGGTTTTGCGTGAAGAGTGCTCGTTAATGAGCTCCACGTATGGAATGTAGTCCAATAGAAAGAGCCTCTTCGACTTAATAGCCTGCCTATATGTCCATTGGCCATGCATAATTTCACTGAACGCTTTCGCTTTCTTTATTTTAAAAAAGTACAAGTTCGAATGAGTTGTAAAAAGAATTTAATGACTTAATTAGGAGTCCCTGTTCCACTCACATTCCATCAAATGCTCAGCGCTTATTGAACTTTCCTAGGGACATAAATGTGTTTGTTCAAGTAGCTGGACGGTGGAAAGCTCTCTTATAAAGGAAATGCCTTATTGACACTACATCAAGCCGAAAGCCGCTATTAGTGATAACATAGCAATATCAAAACAAACAATAAAATATCTTGCTTTTGCTGCCTACTTCTAGACATCGAATGACCATCGGAAATATCTTGCTTTTGCTGCCTACTTCTAGACATCGAATGACCATCAGATTCACTCCTGCAAGTGTCTGGCGGGCAAACTAGTCTTCTTCATTCTTCCACGCTTCATCATCCCCTGTTTTCCAGAGATAACCCTATCATTAACTAGATAAGTAATACCTTGAGTGTCTCTATTTGAGACTACTTTGTTATATACATAAAAGAAATATGATTAAACTCAACTAGCTGCTAATAATATAGGGAAGCGGAAAATTGAATGACATCTGAATGAAAAATCTCCTCGGACACTTCGTGAGGAATGATCTTTTCAATATAGGTTTTCACATAGGTGCAACGCGTGGTAATGATAACATAGATACTAATGTTGGCTCTACTTAACGCTTATTCTAATTAAATGGCCACATTGAATCAGGGATTATCGATATTGTTGGAGTTTACATTTATCATTGGTTATGAACAATAGTCCAGGTATTCAGGCATGAGTAATGGTTTATGATTTTTTTAATATCTAAAAGTAATTAATTAAAATTATTTTATTAAAACCAAGCCAAACAGGAAACATAGAATACCCCAATACAGTACCAAGCCACATAGGGAACAAGATATGCATATAAGCATCATACATTACAGTACCTGCAATCACATAATTGATCGAAGAGTTTGCCATGGATTGTAACAGCAGTTGTAATTAGATTTACAAAAAAAAACATCATAGCTAGCGTGGGCTCATTGGAAATTGCACATGTATCGTCTAGTTTAGTTCGTTCATAGCGAGAAAACTGTCAAGTTATTCAAAGTGCACCCGGATCGATGTATGTGGATGTAGGCACCCCTATCCATCTATCCATCTTATCTGTCTATCCATTTACGGCTGTAGCTCTTGAATGTAGGCCAGTGTCCGTGATTGCTCTGCTACTGAATCCAGCCAGTGGCCGTGATTGAATGAATGTTATGCAGTGTATTCCCTGTCTGTGATTGATGGCATTGGTTGTACACCCACTCAGGTAAGGCTGCGTGTTTGATTGTTCTGAGACCCCTATCGAGATCGAACTAGAAATAATAGTGATAATATTTAGTAAGGGAGATGCCAGATGACAACTATCAATCAGTACTAGTTCCGTTTTCAGTTCTCAGCGCTTTTCAATCATTACTCAAAGTTATGTTGTAGCATGGGTTATATTATATAGATTTGTTAATGGTACTTGTTGATTTTAATTTTTTTTCTAGTAGACAATTGTTAACGGTCAATCAAAAGTTATATATGCGTAAGTGTTGATCACAGTGCAAAGAGCGGTGTGAATGGATAGTTTTCTTATAAGAAATTGCCAATTATATAATCAATTCAATTTTACAAGTAACTTGAACTTTAATGTTGCTATGGGTTATAATGGATTCCCACTGTGATGGTTAGTGGAAGGCAATTGCACATAGGAGCTTAATTCTGGCTGTCTTGGGCACCTTTGAATTGATTCAAGTGGTTCATATATAGTAAATGTCAACCGTAAATGTCAACTGTAAATGTTACATGGGTTCTGGTATTGCATTCGGTTCTTGTAAATAGTAAATTACTAAAGACGGCCTCATGAATGTGCAATTCCCAACAATTAGTCCATATTTATGAGTGAGTTTATAGAGAGTAGTGCTATTTGCATGCATAACATGGGGATAAGTAAATGTACAGGTTACTTCAATCCATGAGCTATGTGAGTTAGTAGTTTTGAGCCTGAATTCATTGGAAATTGCATAGGCTCGTTCCATGTTTTCCAAGTCTAGAAATTGTTGAACATCTTTGACATAACTCGTTAGTAGTCAAGAGGAGGTCATACCTGGCTCCGACATAACTGGTTAGTAGTCAAGAGGAGGTCATAACTCGTTATGATTATGAGATGAACTCTTCAGTCTTGGGAAGTCTTGGGCATGCGTAGAACATGGTAGTATTATTTAATTAGGGCAACAACATGGTAGTAGCAGTATTTAATTAGGACCGATCATGTGTAATAAGAATTGAATGTGATGATGATGAGATAAAACAATCATATTACTTACAACTATTTCCTAAAACCAGTTTCACCTGGCAATTTCTTAGTTTTCTTCTCCCTTATTAATTAAGTAGTTTAATAAAAAAATCCTCTTTCCTTTGATCTCTTATACGTAGTTTTATTAATCATATCAACAACCTGTTTGATCTTCCTTTTTCCTCTAATTTGTAGTTTTATTTTATCTTCCTTTTTTCTCTGATTTGTTATTAATTAAGTAGTTTTATTAATTATATCAGCAACCTCTTTTCTCTTTCAAAGTTTATTTTATTTTTAAGTGTGCAATGTAACATTTATTTTTATTAAGAGAAAAGAAATATAGTTACCAAGAATATGGGTTATCTATTTTTTTTATTAAATTTTGCAATCTAATATTTATTTTTACTAAGGGAAAAGAGATATATTTATCAAGAATCTGTGTTATCTAGTTAGAATTTCAAAAATAAATATGTATTTTGTTATTATGATTGAATATTTGTCATGCATTATAGGTTTATGATTATATATAAATATATATGTTATAATTTTTTTTTAGGAATGATACACTTAATTATGTTGCAAGTTGTTATGAAAGGTTTGTATATTAACAATATTATTTCAATGTTGTATATTGCAGAAAATTTATCAATACCAAAGCTGCTCGTGCCTGGAAGACATTATCTATTTTTATGTTTTGTAATGCTGTAATTAGAAAAAATATCTTTTTTTGTCTAGATGGGCCCATCAAAAAATGTACATGAACACAAACTATCATTAATAAAAGGAGTAGGCTTTTTTTTTTTTTTTTTTTTTTTTTTTTTTTTTTTTTTTGTGGAGGGGGATTCAACCCCTCCAAAAGGCTCTTAGGAGGGTTAAATGGTAACCCTCCTTTGAGTTGTGTTCTTTGTGCTCATGTTCTTCATGATCTTTAGTTTATAGCAACTCCAATATGCACAAACACATATATCCTTTTATTATGATAATAATGTATAAATAAGTTTTAAACATCTTCCCATCATACATACAAATGGCAAAATCACCTTTAGTCACATAAATCATTTAACATTTTTTCAATGTTAAAAACATCTTCCGCACATACACACACAAATGGAAAAATTAGCTTTATTCACATCAATCATTTAACATTTTTTCAATGTTTTAAGCATCTTCCCCACATACACAAACAAATGGCAAAATCACCTTTATTCACATAAATCATTTAACATTTTTTCAATATTTTAAATATATTCCCCACATACACATAAAATGCAAAATCACTCTTATTCACATAAATTATATAACAATTATAAC
>APFE030422236.1:0-11225 GCA_000404065.3 Pinus taeda | reverse complement strand
AAAGTTAAATAAAAGTTACAAAACACTTTTCAAAATGTTATAAAATACTTAGGGTTTCGGGTTTTGGGTTTTAGGTTTAGGTTTTAGTGTTTACGATTTATGGATTATAACACTTTAGAAAATTCTTTTAGTAAACACTTAAATGAAAGTTACAAAACACTTTTTTAAATGCCATAGAATGATTAGTATTTAGAATTTGGGTTTTGTGGTTTGTGGTTTAGGGTTCATGATTTAAGATTTAACATCTATAAGGATTTAGTAAGTTCTTTTAATAAACACTTAAATAAAAGTTAAAAAAACTCTTCTTAAAATGTTATAAAATGCTTAGGGTTTAGGTTTTGTGATTTAGGGTTTAAGGTTTAGGTTTTATAAGTGTTCAGAAATGATTTTAGTAAAAACTTAATAAAAGTTACAAAACACTTTTTAAAATGTTATAAAATGTCTAGTGTATAGGTTTTAGGGCTACGGTTTAGGGTTTATGGTTTATAACACTTTAGTAAATTCTTTTAACAAACACATAAATAAAAGATAGAAAACCATTTTTAAAATGCTATAAAATGCTAAGGGTTTAGGGTTTTGGTTTTAGGGTTTAGGGTTTATGGCTTATAAAACTTTTGTAAATGCTTTTAATAAAAATTTAAATAAAAATTACAAAACACTTTTTAAAATGTTATAAAATACTTAGGGTTTAGGGTTTACAATTTAGGGTTTAGGGTTAAGGGTTTATGGTTTAGGGTTTAGGATTAAGCGTTTGCGGTTTAGGCTTTAGGGAATAGGCTTTAGGGTTTACGGTTTACAAGACTTTAGTAAATGATTTTAATAAATACTTATATAAAGGTTTCAAAATACTTTTCAAAATGTTATAAAATGATTAGGGTTTACGGTTTAGGGTTTGGGATTTAAGGCTTAGGGCTTAGGGCTTATGGTTTAAGGTTTGGATTTTGGGTTTAGGTTTAGGGCTTAGTGTTTAGGGTCTACAATATTTTAGTAAATGATCTTAATAAACACTTAAACAAATGTTACAAAACAAATTTTAAAATGCTATAAAATGGTTAGGGTCTTGGTTTTACAGTTGAGGGTATAATGTTTGGGGTTTGGGGTTTAGGGTTTATGTTTTAGGGTTTAGTGTTTATGTTTTTGTGTTTAGGGTTTAGGGTTTTAAGTTTATGTTTTAGGGTTTAGGGCTTAGTGTTTAGGGTTTAGGGTTTAGGTTTTGGGGCTTAGGTGTTAGGGCGTATGGTTTAAGGTTTATAATGATTTAGTAAATTCTTTTAATAAACACTTAAACAAAATTTACAAAACGCTTTTAAAAATGTTATAAAATGTTAGGCCCCTATACTACTAGTGTAACCCCTTATTGTTATTAGTACTACCCCCTTATTATATTGTTGTACCCATGTAGTCCCCATAG
Organism: Pinus taeda; assembly: GCA_000404065.3. Lineage (NCBI taxonomy): Eukaryota > Viridiplantae > Streptophyta > Pinopsida > Pinales > Pinaceae > Pinus > Pinus taeda. The sequence goes on along the minus strand of APFE030422236.1, from coordinate 9,814 downwards.
AAGCCCACTACTGTTATTATTGTGCCCCATAGAAGCCAACTATTGTTATTATTGTGCCCTTACATTATTATTGTTATGTTGGCTCTGATTATATTATGACCCCTTAGACTCCTATATATAGAAAGGAGGTCTTATCATTTGTATCATCCAATAATTGTTCATTATGTAATGTAAAGGAGGTTTCCCCCTCGAAGAGACTAAATTCTAAGGCGTTGATATATCTTTTCTATCTGTTTGTGGGCTGGTTTCATAACATTTGGTATCAGAGCTTTGGATTCGAGGGTTTCGTTGCTCCAAATAGGCCATTGTGGGATTTTCACTATAACTTTTTTTCTGTGACATTTTAGAAGTGAAAAAAAAGATCCATTTGAGATGAAAGCACACTGAACCTTGGGTCAAAATTTCAAATATTTTAGTGCTATATTTGCGGATATATGATTTAAGGAAGTTGGTCTTTTTGAAGACTCTTGAATTACATTCCAAACAGGTGACCTGGAGAAAATCGTCATAACTTTCTCTCTGAGAATCAGATTGAAATTTCGTAAGAAGGTACAGAAAGAGGACAGATGTTAGTTTCTTGTATATATTTTTCAGAGCCAAAGGTCGAAATAGTGACACGTGGCACATCATACAAGTTCGTTCTACTAAACTAGTCTATAATCAGGTCACTATGGGAGAGTTGACATAACTCTTCCTTGGAGAATACAATTTGGATCATACTAGTGGCATTGGAAAGAGGAAGTAGAGTGCTACTGTAGGTCTCAATTTCAGAACTTAAAGATCTGAAAATATAGAGCTACGGTTGTTTCAAGATTGAGCTCCTAAAATCAAGAAAGAGCAAGATGACGAAGTTTGATGGCAAGGATCCGGTAAATTGGATACTTCAGATGGAGCAATATTTTGATTTACATGGTGTACCACTTTTACAAAAGGTATGTATTGAATCTTCATATTTAGAACTGGATCAATTTTTATGGTATAAAGGGATTTGTTCTCGTAAACAACTTTTTACGTGGTCAATTTTCATGGAGGAATTGATAGCACATTATGAGGATACAAACAACAACACCTTTTTTATAGCAACACCACAACAATTGGAAAGAGTAAAAGGGCTTTGTTACATAGTGGAAAGTAAAATTATGGAAACAAGGAAGTCTACCCATCACAACTATAAAGATGGAAGTGTTGTTTCTCCTAGCCTTCCACAACCCACAAGGGTTACATCACAACAATTTAAAGAAAAAAGAGATAAAGGGCTTTGTTACAATTGTGATAGCAAATGACCTAAAGGTCATAAGTGTGTTGAGAAGAAATTATTTTACATAGAGTACGAAGAGGAGGAAGAAAAGGATCAAGAAACATCAAAAGAAGAGGATATGCACTAGGACCCAACCCCAGAGAAAGAAGAAATGAATCTGACCATATCTTGTAAAGGATTGGCAAGAATTAGCACTCCTTAAACTCTCAAGATAAAAGGAGATATGAAGAAGAAAAAGGTTCAAGAAGTGAAATATCACATCGAGGAAGAAGGAATGAATCGAACCATATCTTGTAATGCATTGGCCATAATTACCACTCATCAAACTATCAAGATAGAAGGACATATGAAGAGGAAAAATGTCCAAGAAGTGAAAGGTCACATCGAGCATCAAGAAATGAATTCGACCATATCTTGTAAAGCATTGGAAGAAATTACCACTCCCCAAACTCTCAATATAGAAGGACATGTTAAGAAGAAGGTTAAAATAGTGAAATATCAAGAATAAAAGTATCAAGAAATAATAAAAGAAAAGGATACTCACCAGGAATGAACCCCAGAGAAAGAAGAAATGAATCTGACCATATCTTGTAATGCATTCGTTGGAATTACCATTCCTCAAAATATGAAGATAGAAGGAAATATCAAGAAGAAAAAGGTAATAGTGTTTATTGATTCACGTAGTACCATAATTTTATAAATTGTACGATAGCTAAGGACTTGAATTACTTCCTAGATCCAGCACCATAGTGTCAAGTGACGGTTGTAAGTGGAGGAACCATAAATTGCTCTTGAAAGTTCCATAATATCAAGTTATCCATGGGAGAATATTTATTCAATAACCCAATGTTTTCCACTCCAATGGGTGATGTTGATGTTGTACTAGGAGTCCAATGGCTACAAACCTTGGGTACAATAGCTTTTAATTTTCAAGAACTTTTTATGAAATTTTCTTCAGAAAGAAAGGATGTTTAATTAAGGGGTATCAGAAGGAAACCAGGAAAGATAATCAACTCTGACTGAATGACGAAGTTTCTAAAGAAATAACAACAAGGTGTAATTACAAAATTATGTTCGCTAACTGTTCGCACATCGAAATCATGTATTTCTCCAGATCTCCAAAAAGTCTTGGACAATCATTCCAAGGTATCTGAGACTCCCAAAGGTCTCCCATGTATTCCTGATCATGATTGTGCTATTCATTTTATTTCAAGATGTGTTCCTCCAAATCTCAAGCCTTATAGATATCCATATGCCCAAAGGAGTGAAATTTAACATATGGTTGCAGCAATGGTAGAGGTTGGTACAATTATCCAACCAAATTTGATAAAAAAGGAAGGTATGAATGGAAGAAAGGCGAAGTAGGGTGGGAACTCATTCAAAAGTTGTTGAATATCCATGTTCCAACAATATTGCCAGAACTTGAGAAGGAAGGAAAAATCATATTGGAACCTGAAGCATTTATAGACTCGAGAAGTTGACAACTACGAAATTGATCAATTTCAAAGCATCTCATCAAGTGGAAGTACTTACCTATTGAAGATTTCACATGCAAGGACAATAATTTTATATAGAAGCATCAAGAACTACTCAAGCATTGAGGACAACACTTTTTGAAGGAGAGGGGCATGTTAGGCCCATATACTATTAGTGTAACCCCTTATTGTTATTAGTACAACCCCCTTATATATTTTTGTACCCTTGTAGTCCCCATAGAAGCCCAATATTGTTATTATTGTGCCCTTACATTCTCATTGTTATGTCGGCTTTGATTATATTATGACCCCTTAGACTCCTATATATAGAAAGGAGGTCTTGTCATTTGTATCATCCAAACATTGTTCATTTATGTAATTTAAATGAGGTTTCCCCCTCGAAGAGGCTAAATTCTAAGGCGTTGATATATCTTTTCTATCTTTTTGTGAGTTGTTTTCTTAACATAAAATGCTTAGGGTTTAAGGTTTAGTTTATAGGGTTTAGGGTTTATTGTTTACGGTGTAGGGTTTAGGGTTTGAGGTTTAGGATTTAGGGTTTAGGGTTTATAAAACTTTATTAAGTGCTTTAATAAACACTTAAAAAATGTTATAAAACACTTTTTAAAATCTTAATAAATGATAAGGGTTTAGGGTTTGGGTATTGGGGTTTAGGGTTTAGGGTTTAGGTTTTATAACACCTTAGTAAATTCTTTTTATATACACTTAAAAAAAGTTACAAAACACTTTTTAAAATGTTATAAAATGTTGAGGTTTTAGGGTTTAAAACGTTATAAAATGCTTAGGGTTTAGATTCTAGTATTTAGGGTTTATAAAACTTTAGTAAATCCTTTTAATAAACACTTAGAAAAAAGTTACAAAACACTTTCTAAAAATCTATAAAATGCTTAGGGTTTAGGTTTGAGGGACACTTTAGTAAATTATTTTAATAAACACTTTAATTTTTTTTTACAAAACTCTTGTTAAAATTTTATAAAATTTTTAGGGTGTAGGTTTTAGGGTGTAAGGTTTATAACACTTTAGTAAAATCTTTTAATAAAAACATGAAAAAATTACAAAATGCTTATTAAAATTTTATAAAATGTTTAAGGTTTAGGGTTTTAAAATATTATAAAATGCTTGCTAAATTGTAATAAAATGCTTAGGGTTAAGGGTTTATAAAAATTTACTAAATTCTTTAAATAAACACTTAAAAAAAAGTTACAAAGGCTTGTTAAAATGTTATAAAATACTTCAGGTTTAGGGTTTGGGGTTTAAAATGTTATAAATTTCTTATGGTTTAGGGCTTAGGGTTTAGGTTGGGGGTGTGGGTATTAGGGTTTAGGGCTTATCATATATAATCCTTTAATAAATTCTATTAATAAACACTTATAAAAGAGTTAAAATACGGTTGTTATGGTTTAGGGTTTCTTTGGGTTTTTAGGGTTTACGGTTTATGGTTTTTTAGGCTCTAGGGGTTTTTTAGGGTTTAGGATTTGGGGTTTAAGGTTAAGGGTTTAGGGATTAGGGGTTTAGGGTTTATAGCACATTAGTAAATGGTTTTAGTAAACACTTAAATAAAAGTTACGAAACACTTTTGAAAATTTTATAAAATCCTTAGGTTTTAGGGTTTGGGGTTGAGGGCTTAGGGTTTAGGGTCTAGGTTTTGGAGTTTTAGGGTTTAGAGTATATAAGAACTTAGGAAATGCTTTCAAGCTTTACGCTTTAGAGTTTATAAGGCCTTAGCAAATGATTTTAGGTTTTATCATTTAGGCTTTAAGCATTAGGATATAGGGTTAGGGGTTTAGGGTTTAGGGTTTAGGTCTTATAACACTTTAGTAAATTCTTTTAATACACACTTAAACAAAAGTTACAGAACACTTTCTAAAATGCTATAAAATTCTTAGTGTTTAGGGTTTACCATTTGAGGTTTACGGTTTGGGATTTAGGGTTTCAGGATTAGGGTTTAGGTTTTAGGGTTCATGGTTTAGGATTTATCGTTTAGGATTTATACAACTAAAGTTACAAAATGCTTTTTAAAATAAAAATAAAAAAAATAAGCGTTTAGGGTTTAGGGTTTAAAATAAGTAAAAGATCTCTACCCTACAATTCTCTGTCTCACAAAAACAAGTGATATGAACTCACTAGAAGGGAAGAAACCCCTGTTCAATTGTGTTTCACCTTTGACTAACTGTGGGTAGGGTAGAGATATTCTACAAGCCCTCTCCACCCTCCAAATTATGTGTCCAACATGATGTTGTAGCATCACTTCCTATGCCCTAAATAGAGATCGAAACACCACACAAACGTAGCACAAAAAATCATCCAAACTTACCTTAGAACTTTGGCCTTTTCTATAAAGAATATCCACACCCAGACATAAGAGAAACTCCTCCACCTCTTGTACCAAATTCATCCTCTTGTTAGCTTGTGAGCTGCCTCAAGTTCATTATCTATCTCAAAGGAATACCTAATTTTATTTGCACTTTGAATGTGCTCTAGACATCCAACACTTAACTTCTATTTTTATGCACACACGTGGCTCGATGAATTTTTTCTTGGAGCATACTTTAGCCCATGCTAACATTCCCAACTAGACAAATTATCCACCAGCCACATATAAAAATTAATATCTCTTATTAGACACCTCTATTTTGTGTGACTTTCGCTAACATTTTTTTCTTTATGTGTCCTCTAATACCTTGAAGTGTCAAATTAGTCAAAGTCAAATTGTTTGTTTCCCAACTCATTTAGGTGCAAAACCCCAAGCTTGGGTTCCAATCCCACATTGTGTTGGTTGTGCTTTTGCCTCCATACACTGATTTCAACGGCTTCAATTACTTCCCAAGCTACTAAATCTCAACAAACTCTTTAAATATAGATCCATAAGAGATTCCCCATTAGACTACAATTGACTGTATGTTTGTAGAAATAATTCAATAGGCTAACAAAATATTCCCAATTCCACCATAAGCTTGAGAAGGGCAAGGGGATATAATTTACCCTTTTCAGACACTGGAAAATAAGAAGAAAGGAAAGAAAAATTATACATGAGTCCATTTACATTTTACATATAAGTACCTCTCATGTAATATTCTGAGAAGATTACAAGTTAAGACTCACAATGTTCGAAACTGATTCAAACATGAACATATAATACCAATTGACAAGAAAATTTTCTGGGTATTTAACTAGAAGGTGAAAAATACCTAAAAAATTTAGACTCAATTCCCTGAGAAGTGTTGGAGCACACCCAAGAAAAGGGTAAAATAGCAAAGAAGCATAGAATTGCAATAATTTCTAGCATCATATATTGGAGGAGAGGAAGCTAGGTCCTTGTCCTCTCCTCATAGTTTTTTTTAGGCTTCCTTTTTAGATTGATTTTGTTTGTTTGTTTATCTATGTAGGTATTGGTGTCCTTTTTATTTTATTTGTTGTTGATTTATTCTTCATTATAGTTTATTTTCTTGATCCTTCTTGTTTTCTATGTATTTTATCATCCTAATTGTTCTTAACTCTTTTAGTATTTTTGTTATTTGTTTAATTTCTATTGCCTTACATGAAATACCTTCTTTAGCATCAAACATAAGGCAATTAAAGAGAGAAATAAGAACACCTTTGTTTACATCATGAAAACACTCGCATGGAAAAAATTTTTGAGAGACCCTAAAGCCAGAAATGAAAATACTCTCTCTAGACAAAATTCGCAATAAAGGTAAAAAATCCTACTAACAGAGATGTGGAAAACCTCAAATCACTAAGTGGAGGGTCGATACCCTTTTCAATTTTCTCGAACCCACATAGAGAAATTTAAAATCTGTTAGTTATCAACTTTTTAAAGCCGTGAGAAATAATTCTAATAAAAGAACAAAATACTTGTTAGATCAGTGAGATTTAAGGATAACTGTTACATGTTAGCAACCTCATAATCACATCTGATAATAATATATTAAACCACTTCAAACCACAATATTCTTTAGGTAAACCAGTCTACCTCAGGGAGGATAGATACGGGATAAGAGGAAAGAATCGTATATGATGCAGAAGGATATGAGAAATCAAGAAGATAAAACCCTGATCAAACATACATATAACCTAGCTCCCAAACTCAACAATGTGAATGGTGAAGGAGACAATGAAGGGGGTAGTAACCCCAGTATTTTGTTGAGGCATTTACCACCGTTGGGTCTCCAAGCTCAATTTATGTCGCCCCTATCTGACATATCACATTGGCGCTCCAATTCCCATTAAGGTGATCATAGCTATATTGCCATTGTCCATATGGAATGGCATAGTGTGGTGGAGGTGCTTCAAAGTCAATGCATAAGAACGATAAACAGTGTGATGGAAATATATATTCACTTTCAAAGGCATGGCCACGAGTTTCTAAATGTTTGCAAACCTTTTGTTAGGTCCCCATAATACTAGTGATTACCCCATTACTATTGTCATTATAACCCTTATTGATATTTTTGTGCCCCTATTTTCCCCATATTGTTATTACTGTCCCCCATAGAATCACTCTATTGTTATTTTTGTGCCTTTATATTATTATTGTTAGGTTGGCTGGGTTATATTGTGACTCCTTAGACTCATACATATAGAAATGAGGTTTTTTTCATTTGAATTATCGAAGAATCATTCATTTCTTTAATGTAAAGGAGGTTGCCCCCTCGAACAGACTGAATTCTAACATGTTGATCTATCATTTCTATCTTTTTGTGAGCTGGTTTCATAACATTTGGTATCAAAGATTTGGATTCTAGGCTTTCACTGCTCCAAATAGGTCATCGTGGCATTTTTGCTATAACATTTTTCTGAGACGTTTTAGAAGCAAAAAAAAAAAACCCATTTCTGACGAAATCGCATTGAACCTCGGGTCTAAATTTCAGAGATTTTTGCAATATATTTGCAGAGATATGATCAGAGGAAGTTGGTCTTTTTGCAAACTCTTGAATTACATTCCAAACAGGTGACCTGTGGAAAATCGTCATAACTTTCTCTCTGAGCATCAGATTGAAATTTCGTAAGAAGGTAAAAAAAGAGGACAGATTCTAGTTTCCTGTATATATTTTTCAGAGCCAAAGGTCGAAACAGGTACACGTGGCATGTCATACAATTTCACTCTACTGAACTAGTCAATAATCAGGTCACTGTGGGAGATTTGGCATAACTCTTCCTTGGAGAATCTAATTGGGGTCATACTGGTAGAATTGGAAAGAGGACACAAAGGGATACTACAGAACACAATTTTAGAACTGGATGATCTGAAATTACAGAGATACATGAGAGGAAATATCGAGCTCCTACGAAGTGAAAAATGGTGTCTAGATTTTTTGTAATTTTTGCTTAAGCTTGGTTTGAAAAATTATTTTGAAGGAATTCAAAGGGCATGGTAGAGCATTATTATCGATAACTGATTCCCCAAGGAAAGAAAATACAAACACTTAGTAAGCAACCTGAAAGCTCTAGCATGACTCATGAAGAAGATGAAGAAATGCTACATGATATATCAAAATTACAAGACTAAGTGCAACAAATGTCACTCTCACAAAAGCTAACAGAAGCTAAGATAAATGGTGTGGAATCTAAGATAAAGGGTGTGGAAGCTAAGATGAATGGCGTGGAAGCTAAGATTGACAATTTGAAGATAGATTTGTAGACAGATTTGACAAATTTTCTACAAGAAATACTTACTAATGGTGAAAGGGTAGTAAAGGAAACTCATCATGTGAACAAAAGAAATGTTAATCATGATTTCATAGACTCTAATGTTGGATCGAAGACCCACAATATTCCAAAAATCGATATGAGGATGTTTGATGGCAAGGACCCTACAATATGGATATTATAGATGGAGCAAGTTTTCGATCTCAATAATGTGCAAAACACACAAAAGGTACGTATTGAAACTTTATATTTGGAACCAAATCAGTATGCAAGGTATCAATGGCTTTGCTCTCGTAAACAAATTATCACTTGGGAAATTTTTATAGAATAATTGACAAAACATTATGAGGATACAAAAAGCAACACATTTTTTAGCTAATTGATAAGCCCCTTGTCCTTGGTAATGAAGTTTATGGCATTAGTTTCCCTAGTTGAAATTTTGCCGTGTTTGCGGTGTTTATTGAATTTAGTGAATTAATTTTTGATTTTATATTTGTTTGTGGAGTTTTGATTGTATATAAATTTAGTGTTTTTAGGAAATATTGGGAATTTTATAATTTAAATTTGTGATTTAAACAGACTTTTATTTAATTTAGAGTACATTCCACTTAATATCAGAAATACTCAAAAAATATAATAAATAGAATATTATAAAAAAATAATAATAAAATTTAACATATTATCAATCTCTTTGTAAATGGATTTTTAAACATTGTTTCTATTTGAATATTTATATATTGCAATTTATTCAATTCAAAATAATATCTAATTTTAATTTGAATATTAAATTCTTTCAAATTTGGAATTGTATTGGTGTAAGACATGTTGTTTTCCATCTATTTAAAATTCAATAAATATAGTAAAGCATTTTCTTTCCATGCAAATAAAATTTTGTGACTAAATTTTGTATATTTAATATAGTGAGACTAATAAAATAGTTTTCATTTTATAATTATTTATTCACAATGTCTAATTTATTATTTGGATAATCAATTCTTTCAAATTTGGAATTGTATTTTGTAAGACATGGTGCTTTCCTTCTATACAAAATACAATAATCATATTAGTGAAACATTTTCTTTCCACTAGATAAAATTTGATAACTGAATTTTGTTTCTTTGGAAATTATGAGATTATTGTAGGATTAATCGAATAATTTTAATATTATAATTATTCAATTTATTTGAGTTATAAATTTTTAAAATCTAATTGAATTCAATTAGAAATTTTAAAATTGTTTAGAATATGAACCGAATTGATATCAAAGTTCCATCCAATTCTAAAACATTTTCAAAATTTACCATTGAAATAGATAAAAATAACTCATTATAATATTATATAATTTTCTATGAAATTTCTTCCAAAACACACCCCTATTATAATTCCACTCGACACTAAAAGATTGTTAATACCG
>APFE030422233.1:0-16680 GCA_000404065.3 Pinus taeda | reverse complement strand
ATTGGTCAAGTTGGTAAAAATAGATGGACCTCTATTTTTAGACATATGGGCGGAGTCTATTTTTAGACTGCTAGGCTAAAAAATAGAACAGTCGAATATTATTAGCTCTTAATAATATTTGGACTATAAACATTATCTTATTCTCTTGGAGCACTTCAGTTCGAGCTACAGATGTGGCACATGCAACTGCCAGAAGGAAATACGCTTTTTTTATGGGTTACTTGAGCTATTGCATGAAGGACTTCAGTTAGAACTCAAGTGATTGAGTTTGGTGGAGTTGAATGAGGAGTTGATGGAGTTGTGTTCAGTTTGACTTAGTTGAACTAGTTGTATTTAGTCTAACTAACAAATACACTAGTGATGAGTGATGTGAATTAATTATTAATTAATTCACTAATTATTAACTCATGAATCAATTGAATAATACATCAGTTAACTCAGTGTATGGACAGTTCAGTGGAGACAAGTGTTAGAGGTGAGTGAAAGGGAAAGACAGTTGTCAATTGTGACTATAGTTGTGCATGTGATTTGCACAATCAATGGATTGAGTATTGCCAATGAGGATTGCGTGGTATATCCAAGGGAAATATGAATGTGGATCAGCTATTCTCATCCTATTCTCATGCAGGATTTCGCAGTGGAGGCAGGCAAGCAGCGGAGGAGATTTGAGCCAGTGATTGATTCAGATTTGAGCTAGTTTGTGTGTAACAGGTGGAGATAGTACTGAGTACTTGTGAGGAGTATTGTACTATGTATTGTTACATGCTTTCAATCAATATAATATACAGATAGTTGGGGGTTTTAGTTGTATGCTTTCCCTAGTACATACTGCGTTGATATGTGTGATTGATGCTTCAATGTGCGCAGGCGATTGTTTCTTTAATACTGCAAATTGATGATCAACTAGAGGAGGTTATGTATTATTCATGATTCAGCAATAGTGTATAATCAGGATAATCTCTGTGAATAAGTGTCATATTATTCAAAATTTCTACACAAATGTATAGTCCTTCTCTCTTTGAGTAAGGGTAGGGTCTTTGAGGTTATTCTTCTCTTAGTGATGATGTGATCCTTGAGATGATTACTCTTTCTTGTACATGGCCCTTATGTATCCTTCTTCAATGGCTTGATCTTAAAGTTCCCACTTCTTCTTGTTGTACTCACCTTAGCTCTGATACCACGTTGAGAAATCTAGAGGCAACTGGATTAGGTGATTTCTCTTACTTTGATAATTGATTGTAATGCATTTTTACTTTACTTGATTAGATTCTTATTTCAATTTATTATTATAATGTTATTATCATCAAATAACTAACAAACTATGAATAACAATGAGACAAGAGGACACAATATATAGGCTATAAGTCAAGGCCGAAACCTCTCCTCTGAAGAGGAAAACCCACAAGAACTCCTCTTCTTATAGAAATTCAAATGACGAATTCCAAGACCTAAGACCCTTTTCAAAGATGCCTCCAAGGCCAAGTCAGTACTTCCTCAATGAAATTTCTTTCCAGTAACTTCTTTTAGCAACTTTGACCAAAGAAACTTCGACCCCAACAGTGTCTGCAACTTCAACCCCAACAGTTTCTTCAATAATTTTGACTACTGTAGAAACCCTAACTCTTGCATGTGTGGCGATTTCTTCTTTCTCCTTCGCTTAAGGAACTTCTTATTCCTTAGTAATTCAACTTGCAAAGATATACCTAATTTTGGCCTTTCAATGTGACTATGAATTTTGGTCTAGGTGTAGCAAGATGATACCCTAGATCTCACACGTGTGAAGAGAACTAGTCGAAAAACAGATCCAAAATTTCGTTTTTCTTCTTCTAACTTCTTTTCCTCTAGTTCACTCTCCTTTTGGTCTTCTTCCTTGCCTTGATAACACTTCCTGAAATTTGAATGGATGTCCTTCAAATGAGGTCTATGTCTCTTATATATAGGCTTCTTAGGAGGTTGAATTGTTGTCCATGAGGCTGAATTTATCTTTGCTTGTTGACAAGGTCTTGGAGGGTCTATATGATGCTTTTGACTTTACATAAATTTTCTTTACAAGATACAACATGCACAAAAGGGTCTTCCATATATGACAATGACTCAAATGAATTGTTGACTAAATGATAAGCCCTAGAAGCACTCAATGGGTGCTTGAACTACAAATAAATTTACCTTGAGCATGAAACCCATGCCTCAAGTATGATAATAATAAATTTCTTTTTCTCTTTACATCACATACATAAAATCATGATTACATATGTCATTATGAAGACTAAACCTAGTTACATATTTCAACACTCTCTCTTAACTAGGGAGGTATTCATAATTTATATAAGGTACTTGGACATTCTCGTACTGAAGAATTCTCATAAGAAGAGTCAAATTGGTAAGCCATCTCATAAGCTATTGTTTCAGCTTATCTTATTGTATCTCATCATACCAATCATCATTGTCACATAGTCTCTATCTCTCCATAATATAGGAGCACAATGTTGGTTAGACAATGACTAATAGACACCATCATCATAGGCACATACCCCATCTAAATGACACCATCTTTCTAGGAGGGGCTTTAGTGTTAATAACGAAGAGATTCAACTTTGATCTAGAAAAGTTTCTGAAAGCTTCTCGAGGAGCAACAAATGACAATAAAAGCCACATTTTCTCCTTGAACACATCTTCTAAGAAAGTCAAGAAGATTGAAGAAGTTCTGGGGTTAAATATAGTTCGATACTAGAAGGAATTCAAGTATCTTGGTATCCAAATTTACTTAAGGAGAACATCTCCCAAAACATGGCAAGGAATCTTGGATAAGATCAAAACAAATTAGTGAATTGGGGTGTGTCTTGGATCAATAATGCGGGAAGGACCATGATGGTGAAAGCGGTCTTATCACTTATCCCACTATATCAATTTTCCACTCTTTTGGCCCCAAAGTATGTTATGTAGTAGCTTGGAGCCTACATAAGGAAATTTATGTTGGAAGGAAGGAAGTAAGAAACCAGGAAATTTCATCTTGTGAATTGGAAGACTATCATAGAACCAAAGCCACATGGGGGGCTTCGAATACAAGACCCCTCTCTGGTCATTACTACAATGGGTGCCCAGCTATACTTGAAGTTCAATTCTCAGCCATATCAAGGGTGGGTGAAAGTCCTACAAGCCAAATACATGCAATAGCACAATGGGGGAGAAAAGGCCAATGCTCCAATCCAAGGATCTCTCAACTGGAAGCTCCTTCAATCATATTCTTCCCTCATTGCAGACAATCTATGCAAAATATTTGGGAATGGACGCACGATCAACATATGGACGGACTTGATTTTGGATCACCCGCTTTTTCGATTGTACTCCTCCATCACTCCTCTAAACGATCACCTACTTCGAGCTGGAGTCATATCCCTGGATCAAATCTCTTGGTTGGATGGATAGGGCCTCTAGAATGGATGGAAGTTTAATGATATCCTCACTCATATAACTTCGACTTTGGATATGCTAAAAATTAAATTGAGCGGGTGTGCCCCTCTCGTGCAAACTGCATCATATCTATGGCGGTGGAAGAACTCCTCATATTCTATAAAGGAAGGATACACCCTCCTCCTTTTCAATGCCCAAATTCCTCTGAAATCATTGACTTGGAATAAACTTTGGAAGTCAAATGCAATACCCAAGGTCAATTTCTTTTGTTGGTTGCTCCTCCACAAAAAAATCCTCACTGTTAAGAATTTGAAAAGAAGGGGAATAGAAGGCCCTTATAGGTGCCCTCTTTGTGAGAAACCTGAAGCAAATGTCTCTCATCTATTTCTTTCTTGTCCTCACTCTCAAGCTATCTAGTCCTCGGCCTTGGGTCCCCTCTTCCTCCATTAGAGAAATTTTGAGGTCTAAAATGGGCCTCCTAAAAAAAATGTACAACCAAAATAAAATTTATAAGAACCAATAAGTTTCAAGATGATGGTGTCAACCATGGGGGATGATTCACCGTTTTTGGGGTAAAAAAATAAAAAGATTAAAAAATAATAAAATAATAAAACTATTTTTTTCAACTTATCTCCCCAAGATTTTAGTCAAGTTTTGAGTGGGAGTACTCATTAGATGCAAAATTTAATTCCTCATCCAAGGAGTACCCATGTTGCATACTTTCGATAGACCCTGCTACACAAAAAATGAGAAATACATGAAAAAACATGATTGCAATCATGCTTTTCATGTATTTCTATTTTTTCGTGTAGCAGGGTCCATCAAAATTATGCAGTATGGTACTCCTTGGATGAGGAATCAAATTCTACATCCAACGAGTGTCCCTGCTTGAAATTTAAGTAAACCCACAAGAGTAAGTTGAAAACATGAGTTTAAAAGGTAGTTTTTTCTTTTTCCCTTCTAAAATGTGATGATGTAATCTAATCTCATTTTATTATTTCCACTATTATTTTATAATTTCCTTCGGAGGCCCATTTTAGACCTCAAAATTCCCCTAATGTAGAATTCATTGGTGCTATGATAGTAATCCTTTCTTCGCTTCCTGACACAAGAATTATTTGGGCTCCCTTCACAAAAATAAATAAAAAATAAAAAATAAAAAAAGGCTCATTTAAGGAATCCTGGATTGCTCTCCCTAAATATGTTTGTTGGAAAATTTGGTCATCGAGGAAAAAAGAAATCTTCAAATCCTCATGGCCTCTAGCTAGGATATCTTCCTTCAAATCTCTCTCCTTTTGCTTTGGGTTTAACCTCCCCTCTCTGGATCCCTCTCTCGACCTAGAAGAATTGTGATGCCTTGATCCATGAATCTCACCCCATTCAAATCCTCTCCATCTAGGCCATCCAAAATCTTGCCCTAACTGGATTCTCCCTCTACCTCTTGATAGTTGTTTTGAATGGAATCAGAAGTCTCAATCTTGGGCTCTTCAGTTCAATGGAGCCTTAAAAAGAAACCCAAAGGTGGAAAAAGGGGGAGGGATTCTCTGCAATCTCGAAGGAATAATAGTTGACAAATATGATTGGGGATTAGGAAGAAAGTCTAATAATGAAGCAGAGGTTTATGGTATTTACCTAGGGCTCTTCTTAGCCCAGAAGAGGGGGATTAGAGACATCACAATCCTAGGAGATTATTTTCGTGTCATAAGACATTTACGTACAAGCTCCATTGCTCACAATAACAAGCTAAAACATATGTTACAACGAGATCAAGGTATCCTCCTCTAATTCGTTAGCTCTTAGACTTTTCATATCTTAAGGAGCCTAAATTTAGAGGCAGATATACTGGCGAACAAGGCTTACCACATGAAATGAGGACAAACAAAAATCAATGGCGTTGATGCTTCCTCTCCCATCCCCTAACTAGTTATCATGAAGACCCTCTTTATCAATCCCCCTTCTAGACCCATCCCTAAAAGGAATCATAAAAAATTTACCCCTATCCAGGGAAAATTTTAAGAACCACCCTAAATTTATATGTATAATAAATGGGTGAATCCCCATGAAACATAGGAAAAATGGGAGGTGATTTTATCAATAATATAATATGTATATGTATATATATATATATATTGGCGAACCTCACCATATTATATTATCTCGTAAATTCATGGCGAATCTTTCACTGAATAATAAAACATTGTGAAATCTTGACGAATGTTTTGTTAAAGTACGAAACCATATATGATAATAGGAAAACATATTCATTAAACTGCAATATACTGACATACATGTTTGGATAAAGGAAACATAATTTTCTCTTCCTACAAACAATGTTGCAAGTTTCAGTGGCCATGTTTGTCAAGGTTCTTACTATACACTCTTTCATATCCTTCTATTAGTTTTGATAATATTCCACAACAAAGTTCTTGTAGGTGTTGATCTTGACCACCAGTTCTGTCAAGGTAGGAGGGATTAATTTTCTCTACCACTTTTGTCAAGCTATCAAATTTCTTTCTTATTCCATAGACCCCAACTGTGAGATAAAAAAATAAATAAATAAAAAATAAAAAATGTATCAAGTTTGTTTACCCCAACACGCCAACAAGTAGCAAGCCCCAACTATATAATATAAGAAAGTAGTAGGTATCCCAAAGGCCTGAAAGGGATCTAATGGAAATAAGTGACCATTTTCAAAATCCTTACAATCAATATATCAATATATAAATGTAGATTTTTTTTATTTTTTTTTTGTAAACTTAGGCAGTCCTCTTTCCATATTACGAAAACGAAATTCACAGCAGACTTGTGTTCAGGTGGTTAGTCTGCCCGCAAGAAACCAGACCGCCACCTATCGGCCTTGAAACAAGACCAAAATTTAAAAATGTTTTTCTCCTTCATACTATCATAGCCAAGCTTTTGACTGCTGCTAACTAATCTAACTACATAACCATAACTTAACAGCCATACATAGTTCTTTTTTAACAAAATTTGAAACAAAAATTTGACAACTCATCTCTATCAGTCCTCATCTTACGAGTTAACCAGGGCGGGTACCATGGCGTTGGTCCCAGGTTTCACCTTCTTTTGCTTCATAACCCATTTCAGTTCCTGCAACATTTGTTCCATGTTTTAGAGCAACAGGTGATTTCTCGCTGCCTAGACTTGGACGGCCGAAATCTCTTTCAGGAGGGTGTTCTTTAGATTTTTTGTTTCCTCTGTTATCTGGCTTTTTATCTATTCCTCTACCTGCTTTCTTTCCTCCTCCTCTTCTTCGCGGACTGCCTAGTTCATCTCCATAGCCTGTGCGACCACATGTTTCATTATCTAATACTGTTGAAGCGTCTTGTTAAACAGAGAGTTTTTGCTTCTTGTGTTTCCTGGGTCTGGGATTAGGCCCTCCCATTCTCCTCGGGGAATTTACTTGCTCTCACTAATGGACCTCAGCTCCCGCTCCCACCCATTGATTTGATCCCGGGTCTCTGGGGAATTCCCGGCCATATACGCATTTATCATATACATGCTTTTTTCTTAATCTGGTTTCCTACCTCTCCTCTTCGGATTGCTGCTTGTGCCTTCTTCCCGGGTCTTAGTTGGTTTTGCCTTCTTCTATGCCATCCTGCTGCGGTCCTGAAACCTTGATTTAATTGGGACTTGCCCACCTACCACAATAGCAAACCATAAGTCAATGCCTTCAATTGGTAATTCGGCTAAAGTCCAATCGCTTACCTCGTCAGCCTTAGCATGAAGGTCCCGAAGGTGATTCTGGCTCGCGGTCCTGGGCCATATCCCAACCTTTCCTGCTATGTGGCCCCTCACCCTCCACCCTCTCTCAACATCCTTGGGATCCCCGCACTGACCAAATTGGCTAATCTCAACAAACCAAACCAACTTCCCGCAGCTCCCCATCGGATGGGGAAAGATTCTTTCCCCTCCATCACTCTGAGGATTTCTAGGCTTGGCCCTTCGGGAGAGAACCGGACAGCAAACATGGGTAAGGCTCCAATACCAAACTTGGAGCTCGACGAGACTAGATAAGGAAACCCTCCCCTCCCACCTCTCTTTCCTGGGCAAGAATAGGACCGCCCTTCGGGGACCATAATTTTTACCACCCAAGACCTCATCTGCTCTGGAGGGGTAAAGGTTAATCTTCCTGTTACCGGGCCGGCCTCTACCTATCCTGCTACTGGATGAAAGCTTCCTGCAGCTAGACATTTTTAAACAAGAACAAACAAATCTACTTCTAGCTAACACAAGGCTTGAAAGACGTGGACGAGAGGGGACATGCCACCTTTCTTTTCCATAATCAGGGAAGAGGGCTAGTCACTGAGTCTTGCTGCCGTGTTTTGTCTTTCCTTCATGTTTCTTACTGAACTACATGAGCATTCCATCTGCCACCTCAGGCCTTTGTTTGTAAACTTCCCTTTGTTCTCTCGTCTGGACCTCCACTTGGCCATTTCATTCCCCATATCTCCTCCCCGCGTCCCTTCCTCGGGATTTGGCAACACTTGTCTGACCTCCTTTATTCTCCATTACTCCAAAATTCTCCCACCTGCTCCTACCGTATCCTTTCTGTACCCCTATTTCCACCTGTCGTCCTTCCTCTACCCTTTATCCCGACTTCCCACACTCTCATCAAATCTTCCCTTGATGATGTCTCGGTATACTCTTCTTCCCTGTCACCTGGACCTATCCTACCTCGCCCCTTCAGCTGCCCAGCTCCATCGTTTATCTCACTCTTGTCCTTTCCCACGAATGTGTTGTCCATCCCCACCTGCTACAATCTTTCCCCGCAACTATTGCATGCCATCTGATCCTGACCGTGCGCCTCAAACTTACCATTATCACCCTTATCAACATCGAGTAGTTGTTGAAGTTGGTCATGCTCCTCCTGGAGCAGCGGATCCAGGCCTTCATTGTCTATCACCTTACCTCTATTCCAGTTGCCCCAGTTCGCTAACCAGTCGGCCGGTTTATTGCCCGATCGCATGACATGTGACAGAATTAGATAGTCTATTTTGGTCATGATTTTCCCTATTTCTCCAACGAGCCACGTCGTTCTCTAGCTCTTGCTGATTTTTTCCCCTGGTTTTTGCTGTTGTAATTTCCTTACCATGTCCACCACTAATTTCAAGTCTCCCTCTATTTGGAGATTCTTGAATTTTAGCTATATCGCGATTTCCAGACCTCGTTTCAGAGCATGCAGTTCTGCTTCATTGTTAGTGGCCTCCCCGCAGTCCATTGTAAATATTCTCAGAGTTTTTCCACCGTCATCCCTGAAGACTCCCCCGATACCTACTTCTCCCGGGTTGTGTTTAGTGGCGCCGTCGAAATTTAGTTTTATGAACACTTGTGGGGGTTGGCGAAACTGTTTTCTTTCTGCCACCTCTCTGACTTGGTCTTTTCTTTGGACGGCCCCACTTACCATACTCTGGTTTACCTCAAGTCTCTTCAAGATTTTTTCCTTCGTTTGCGACGCCTGCCAATCTTCATCCTTCCATCTTTCTATTAAGATTGTTTTTCTCATATTTATGATGGTTTGCTCCCATATGTCTGCTAGAGTTTGAGTTTATGCCTTGAATATTACACTATTCTGTGCCTTCTAGATGTTCTAGATCAAGAAACCGACTGAGAGTAGCCACGCATGATTAACCACCGGATTCTGGTAAGGTTTCCTCGGCCAGTTTTCTATGGTATTTACGATGTTTTGATAATTTCTTTGACGGCGCTCAAACAGTTTGAAATGGATTTTCCACAGGGTGTTACTGACTATGCATCGGTTCAACAAGTGCTCCATAGTCTCCTCTTATGAATTACAAAGCATGCAACAAGATGGTCCATGTCGCCCCTTCCTCTACATCTAATCCTACGTAAGCACCCTGCCATGTAACATAGTCCAAACAAAGAAGGATACTTTCGGCCAATGTTTGATTTTCCATAGATTTTTCCATTTTTTTGTCTCCACTTGTTGATTTTGTTTAGCTTTTAGATAATAGCCTTCTGTTATTAAAAAGGTGCCTTGAATTCGAGTGCCCCATCTTAGAATATCTGGCCCTGTTTTCCTCGCCACTTTGCAGGATGCCATCTCTTTGTAATAATCATGCCATCTGTCTGTTTCTGGGGCCCTTTCCCAGTCTTCTTTCTGTTTCCAGTTGCGCCAATATCCTCCTACACATGGTTTCCAAAATTTGCCGATAACTTCCTCCTCTACCCGGGACGTGAAGGCATGGATGGCTTGAAGGTTTTCCTTTTGGATGAGCCTTTCACGTTGCTGCCATGATTCCTCCCAGAACCTAGCTTTATCTCCTGCTCTTGTCTCCCAAAAACTATAATCTCTAATCAGTTCTTTGTTGCCCCTCGCCAAGTTCCAAATTGCTGAAACTCTAGCCTCCGTTTGACTTCTCATTCTGGCTTCGGGTTCTCCTGCTGCCTCATACTTCCTTTCCCATATCACCTTCCACAAATCTTGGCCACCCTGAGTCCACCTCTACCAAAGCTTTGCCCCCATCACTTGGTTGAGGACCAAGGGGTCCCTTAATCCTAAGCCACCATCTTTGGAAAGCCTACTTAGCCATTCCCACGAAATTAAGGCCCATTTTCTGGTCTTGCTGGTTCCCTGCCGAATAAATTTCTTGAACAAGGCGACCAACTTTTGACTGGTAGACTTTGGGATAGCTTGGCATGAGATCTAGTAGATAGGAATAGCTTGTAGAACAGATTTCAATAGAATTATCTAGTTGGGGGCATTCAACAAGCGAAAGGTCTAGTTTTCCATCTTGTTCCTGATTTTTTTAATTAGAGGTTCCCAATTAGCTGCCCTGTATTGGTTCTCATTTAGCATAATACCCAGGTATTTTGATGGGAAGGTTCCAATTTTGTAACCCATAGTGTGCGCCAAGAATCTTTGGGCTGCTTGCGAGGTGTCAAAGAAAAAAACTTTGGATTTCTCCTTATTAATCTCCGTCCCAAAAGCTTGATTGAATTCAGATAATGTTGTGACTATTCTTTGGGCCTCCTTCAGCGTGGCTTGGCCATATAACATAACGTCGTCTACGAATTGCTGGTGAGAGACGGGGAGATCGTTCCCACAAATTCGTAAACCTTTTATCTGATCCCTAGTGACTTGGGCCTTGACCAGCCTACCCAATCCTTCTGCTGCCAAGATAAAGAGGAACGGAGACAGGGGGTCTCCCTACCTTAGCCCTCTCGAGGGGTTGAAGGTTTCAGTGGGGGTACCATTCAACAAGACTGACATTATCGAGGTGTCTACCATAGACAGGATCCATTTTATCCATCTTTGATCAAATCCATGGGCGATAATAATGCCTTCTAGGTATCGCCAGCTAAGGCGGTCGAACGCCTTAGCCAAGTCTAATTTGATAAGCATACCTAGATTTCGAGAATTTTTCAGGGAGTGAATCACTTCTTGGGCCACTATAACTCCATCTGTCATCTGCTACCCTTTGACGAAACCTGTTTGTTCCTGCGTTATGAGATCCGGCAGGATAGGCTTGAGTCTATTAACCATGACTATTGCTACGATTTAATAAACTACATTACAGAGGGATATAGGCCTGAATCCATGCGGTTCTTCCGAGCTGCCATTCTGTTGGCATTATGAGACAAGTGTTGTCCTTGATGACAAATCACCTCAGATGATAAATTATAGTGCAGAAAAGTTCACGCACTTTTATGCAGAGAAAAGTTTATTTCATGTGGAGAAAAGTTCACGCACCTTTATGTGGAGAAAAAATTATTTCATGTAGAAAAAGTTCACACACTTTTATGTGGAGAAAAAGTTTATTTCATGTGGAGAAAAGTTCACGCACTTTTATGCGGAGAAACGTTTATTTCATGTGGAGAAACGTTCACGCACTTTTATGTGGAGAAAATTTTATTTCATGTAGAAAAAAAGTTCACGCACTTTTATGTGGAGAAAAAGTTTATTTCAGGTGGAGAAAATTTCACACAATTTTATGTGGAGAAAAAGTTTATTTCATGTGGAAAAAAAGTTTATTTCATGTGGAGAAAATTTCACGCACTTTTATGTGGTGAAAAAGTTTATTTCATGTGGAGAAAAGTTCACGCACTTTCATGGTTGGTTCATGGTATTGGTCTGATAGTTTTTTGATCCTATGGTTTTGGTCCATGGTATTGCATCCAAAAGTGTTGATCCCAAGTATTAGGTTCATGGTATTGTGTTATTATGGTTTTGGACCGTGGTATTGTGAAAGGCCTAAGACTATAAAAGCGGAAGGAGATCATTTGGCAAAGCAATATCTGAATTATTGAATACTTGATAAAGTGCTAGATCTGGAATACTGTGATTGGGTTATGGTGCAGATCTGGATCTGAGCAAAAGAGGGATCTCACTGGTTGATGGAGAACAAGGTCTAAGGATAGATCGAGATCAAATGGTTTGAAATGAACTATCTCTATATATTTTATTATGCTTATTCTAGATCTGTATACTGACGCTTGTAATGATCTGATCTGGGTATAACTTAAGTTTGAAATCGCTCCAAGTCATGTTTGAATATTTATAGATCTGTACGCTGGTTGGCTTTGGTGTAAGTGCATATGTATGCAGGTTTGGTTCATTGCGGTAGCGTATACAATTTGAGCTATGATATTTGAAGTCACAGGTGGTTCTGGTTGTTGATGGGTTCTGATGACAATTTAAAGGTGTCAGTATTCTGCATATCCTGTTTGGTTGATTGTGTTTAGCTTCAGTATTGATGGATGAGAAACTAATATGGATCAGGATCATAATGACTCTATTTATGTATTGATGACTGATCTAGTGCTAACACATATATTATCTGTTATGTATTGATCTGGTGTTTGGGTGATTCAGAGATTGACTGATTATGTGCTTCAATGATATTAATTGGGTTCCATTATGGAAATTGGATGAAACATTGCCTTTCAGATTATGTGTTGTGCTTCAGGAGTATCCAGTCTGAAAATGTATGAAACGTGTACCTGAGGAGAGAATATTGTAGGCCGGCACCTACGTACTAGTATCTTAGCTAGTACAAGAACTATGGGGGTTGTAGCTCCCTTCCAGGAGAGACTGGAGAACGAGAGAGGGTTGTATCTCTCTACAGGTAGAAGCCTGCATACTGGTATAAGACTGCACTAGTACAAAAATATTGTAAAAGGATTTTCTTATTAAGAAGAAGATTGAGATGACTTGCAGCAGGTAGTTTTCACCCGCATTGGGTTTCCACCTTATATTATGGTGTTCATGTGTGTGACTTATGTGTGATGATCTATTCTATTTTACTGCATTTGTTTACTGTTAATATGGTTTATAAGGTTCTAATGCACTCATTAAGGATCATCTGAATCATAAGAAGTTGTGGAAGTAGCATATATGAATCTGAATATGGAAATGAAAAAGTTTTATTGACGTGATAACACTGATTCATCCCCCACTCTCAATATTATTTCCAACAATTGGTATCAGAGCAGGTCCTTTGGTAGAATCTTGATCGCTTGAAGGAGATCCATGGAACAATGGGAAAGAAGCTTAAGAAGAAATCTCATAAGCAGAAGAAGACATCTCAAAAGAACTATGACAGTGGGAGAATCGATTGGGGATTAGGTGTAAGAAGCTCTTCAGATTTAGAAATAGATTCAGAATCATTTCAGAATGAAGATGAACTATCAGGTATGAATTTTCTATCCTCTGATGTTCTCGCTATCTTTCCTTTTGGAAAAGATGAAAGTGATAGCGAAACAACTGAATTTTCTCTTATGGGTGAACAAGAGAGATATCAAATAGAAGCAGAATTTAAAAGGCTTTCAGACAAAATCATAGATCAACAAGATCTATTGAACAAAAGGGAATGTGACTTCAAAGAAGAAGCTACCAAACTAAAATCCCAACTAGAAGAAGGAAACAAGGTAAGGGAGTTATTCAAGGTCAAATATCAAAAGTTGCTAAAAACCCGACTAGAAGAAGGAAACAAGGTAAGGAAGTTGCAGGATGAAGTAACATCATTGAGAGATGAAGTCAATGAAAGAGGCACAACCATCAATAAACTCAGAGATAGATCTAGTTACTATGAAAGTCTTGAAGCCACGATCCACTCGCTAAAAGAAGATCTTGAAGAATCAAAGAAGCAGAATAAAGATCTACTCCAAGCTATTGAAAAATAGGAAAACGAAGTTATCAACTTAAAATCTCAGCTGGAATGTGCCTTCAGAATTCGTCAAATGCAACAGGACATGAATGAAGAACAAGAAAAGGAGATTCGCAATCTAAGATGTCAGTTGGAAGATGAAAGAAATGCTAAAGAGAACGTGAAGAAGCAGTATCTTGAAAAGGAAGAGCAACTTCAGGTTGAGGTAAATATCTTGAAAGGTAAATTAGAAGATAAGGATAAGCTTTTATGATTTCAAGATAGTACTAAGGTCTTGGATGATATTCTTAATAGTCAAAGGTATCCTGCTATCAAAACTGGTCTTGGTTTTCATGAATCAATTGAAGGTGAATCTAGTTCACAAAGTAAGACAAGGGACTTGACTACAAAATCTGAAATGTTCAATAAGGAGATGAAAGGTCAATCTCATCATCAACCAAGGAAAGAAATTCTTCAAAGAAAATCTTCTACTCCTCCTATGAATAATTTTGAATGTTATGTATGTCATAATATTGGGCATGTTGTAGCCAGATGTAGAAGAAGAAGGTTTCAAGACCATCATGCAGAAAGATCATCTCATTCAAGGTACTTTAATGGATATTGCTTTTCTTGCAATATGTTTGGTCACAGAGATGTTGATTGCTATAGAAGAAATATGAGACATGTAAGATGTTACACATGTAACAAGCTTGGACATATAGCTAAGGAATGCAGGAACAAAGTATGGGCACCATACCAAAAGGAGAAAACATCATCATCAAACTTGAAGATGTGGAAGAAGAAAGAAGTATAGTCAAAAAGAGGCGGCACAACACAACATACAGACATAACAGAATCAGAGGGAACTGGAAGTGTAAAACTTCAGTGTCCTAAATCTCATATGCAAGTTTCTTAAAGAGAATTCATGCATATACGCGAGTTGGTTATGGCATAGTCGTGTATATGATTGGTTGAGGAAAGGCAGTAGGGACATGTTCAGGAAAAGGATCAGTTATGATTCGATTTATTTGCGCTGTTTGATAATGGTTACAATTTGATGATGTGTGTGGAAATGACTTGATGGTTAGAAGTGTTTTGGTTCTAATGATGATGTCTTGATACTTCTTGTTGATATGCATCTGACAGTAAACAAGATGGCACAGGTTTAGGGGGAGCATGTGTTTTTAATGCATTGTTGGCATTATAGTTAATAGTCCTTGGTGATGATGCTTATATGGATAAATGATTCATCTTGCTATGATATGGTTGAGCTGTTCAGATGATTCTTGGGGTTACATAGTTGATATTTAGATCAAATTTGTGGTTGATTCTATAATGGTGCTTACATGGTGATCTTCATAAGGATAAGGAGAAGTACATAGCTTGAATTCACATGATGATGAGTTCTTACCTATATGATGATAGGTTGTTTCGTACATATGTTGATTGATGCAAATATTCCCAATTGATGATACTTGGTCCATGCAGATATGGATGCATATGGTGTTTCTCACATATGATAGAATGATTCTGTATATACAGAATTCTATTCAAAAGAATGAGTTGATACGAACATACCTTGATTATTCATGCATTAATACAAGTTGCTGGTGATAGATGCTATGGAGCAGATCATACAGTGTCGTTGCTGATGTTTATCATGATCTTATTTAGGTGTTTGGTCTCTGTTATAAATGTCATGTATGTCATTCGATGTAAAGGTCATATCAAGACTCATGATGTAATAGTGTGTCTCTATCTATTGTAGTCATTTGATGAAATATTTTCAGTCATATCAAGGTCATGTAACGGTCTATGTTGGTTTCCCCACTATGCCTGGGATGAATGATGTAATGTACTTGGTTGTCATTTTCTGGTATATCCCACTTGGTTGGAGATGGATGTATGTATGAGTATTTGGTGCTAGGAAGGTCACGTATGATGTATAGAGTCATGTTCTTGTAGAACACCTTTTTGCAGGCCTTGCTTACAGACAGGGGGAGCATGAACAACACAATTCAGCAAGAGCAGAGCTTTCAGCATGTAGCATGGACAAATTGGTACACCTTGGCATATACAAAGGAGGAGCTCATTCAGATATTTCAGCAGGTACTCAGGGGGAGTATGGGCAGCAGAATGTTTCTCTAGGAAAGAGAATATCTTGGTTCGCCCTTTGCCCTTGATGTCAAAGGGGGAGAGTGATTTGGTGTTGTTGCCATCAAGTCCAAAGGGGGAGATTGTTGGCATTATGATGCATTTGTTGTACTTGATGACAACCCACTCATAGAAGATCATCTCACTTAGTTATAACTAGATGAATCTTCAAGAAGAGATATTAGATGTGACTGAATACTTGTGGTGCAAGACAGCGCAAAGGAATCAGATGATAGTTCTACGTGTGATAAGTTAGCTTTTCCATCAAGTCCAAATGGGGAGATTGTTCGCATTATGAGACAAGTGTTGTCCTTGATGGCAAATCATCTTAGATGATAGATTATAGTGCAGAAAAGTTCATGCACTTTTATGTGGAGAAAAGTTCACGCACTTTTATGCGGAGAAAAGTTTATTTCATGTAGAAAAAGTTCATGCACTTTTATGTGGAGAAAAAATTTATTTCATGTGGAGAAAAGTTCACGCACTTTTATGCGAAGAAAAGCTTATTTCATGTGGAGAAAAGTTCACGCACTTTTATGTGGAGAAAAGTTGATTTCATGTAGAAAAAAGTTCACGCACTTTTATGTGGAGAAAAAGTTTATTTCATGTGGAGAAAATTTCACGCACTTTTATGTGGAGAAAACGTTTATTTCATGTGGAGAAAATTTCACGCACTTTTATGTGGAGAAAAAGTTTATTTCATGTGGAGAAAAGTTCACGCACTTTCATGGTTGGTTCATGGTATTGGTCCGACAGTTTTTTGATCTTATGGTTTTGGTCCGTGGTATTGCATCCAAAAGTGTTGATCCCAAGTATTGGGTTCATGGTATTGTGTTATTATGGTTTTGGACCGTGGTATTGTGAAAGGCCTAAGACTATAAAGGGGAAGGAGATCATTTGGCAAAGCATCATCTGAATTGTTATTGAATATCTGATAAAGTGCTAGATCTGGAATACTGTGATTGGGTTATGGTGCAGATCTGGATCT
>APFE030422232.1:0-14004 GCA_000404065.3 Pinus taeda | reverse complement strand
CATTGGACATTGGATTTTTCATACCTCTGTCCTTGAGCATGATGTTGTCCTCTTTGTTGGCTGCTGCCATGGCCTTGATTCTGATCTGAATTGCTGCCTCTTCCTTGAGCATTTGCTGGACTGTTCTTCCCACCTCTGTTCTGGCTTCTGCCTCTTCCTCTTTTGTTTCCTTTGCCTTGACCTCTTCCTCTTCCAAAGGACATCTGGGTCTTGAAGGCTTGCTCTAGAGATGAGTTTTCATTTCTACTCAACCTCTGTTCATGAGTTATCAGTGATGCATGAAGTTCATCAACTGAAAAGTTTGAGAGATCCTTTGTCTCTTCAATGGTGGTGACAATAGCATCAAACTTTGAGGGTAAGACCCTCAATATTTTCTCCACAATCCTCCTATCTTCAATGGTTTCTCCATGAGTCCTCATCTGAGTGACTAGACCAATTACATGTGTGAAGAATGAGTCAATATTGTCTGACTCCTTCATGTTGAGATTCTCAAAATCTCTCCTTAGCAACTGTAGTTTTGCTGTTCTCACTTTCTCCATGCCTTGGTAGGCTGTCTTGAGTGTTTGCCATGCTTCCTTGGATGTCTTAGCTCCTGCTATCCTTGGAAACACACTCTTGTCTAATGCTTGATACAAAAATACAATGGCTTTTGCATCCTTCTTCCTATTGCTCTTCAATAGGTCTTTCTCCCCCTGAGTTAATCTGTTAAACTCAGTCTCATTTGCTGGTTCATCATAACCATCTTCAACAAGTTCCCATAAATCTTGACAGGCAAACAGGGCTTTCATAGTTATTGCCCAATAGTCATAGTTTGTCCCATTAAACTGTGGGAATTGAGGGTTAAACAAACCCATGCTAGTGCTTGTGCTAGCCATACCTTGCATTCTCAGCTATGCCTTTAAATCCTTGACTGTGTATTTAAAATACTGACTGATCTTTCAGCAGTAACTTAAAAAAAACTTGTCTGAGAGATACCTGAATTCTTTTGCTGAGTCTTCACTTTGCTGGAGAAGATGCTGCAACAAAATCCTTCCTACAGCTTCTTTGATATCTTCAAAGAGCCTAACCAGCTCTGATACCACTGTTGGGGAATTTTTCTGGGAAAATCCCAAAAACAACAAGAAAATTTCACACAGAGACAATGCTCTGTTTTGCCCAGAGTCTTTTAACACAGCGGAAGCATAAAAGGAATTCTGAGCACAGGGGACAGTTTACACACCAAGGATTTATATTAAAAGAGATGCATTTACAAATCATAAACTTCCTCTCTCACAGAGGGATTCACCGCTTGCATTCCACTTAAAAAAAATTACACAGAGGAGTTTTTTTTACTCACGCTGCTGCGTGACCCCAAGATGCATATTCATAAAACATTCCTCTTGCACTGCTGTGCGTTTCACCTCTCTTACAATACATACATTTTCCAAAAATTACATTCATATATGACAAAACAGAGAGAGGACTTACATCCCATACTTCCGTAAAAAAGGAACAGTAAAAATTAAATGATTTTACTCCTATTTTTCTATGCCCATACTCCCGCTCAGGAAGAATTAAAAACTTCACCAAAAACTTACCAACCACAGTAAATAGCATTTACTGTTTACTGAGATAAACTGCGGTAGGAAGACTTACACTTCACGTCAAAATCCTTTCCCAGGTTTTTACTTCACCCATTATAAAATATGCTTTTGGAACTATATCGGGTCCAAGCTTTATCGCATGTCACACATATGTGTACCCATTGTTTCTGCCGATTGCGAAATCCCGATCACCACATGCCCGATATCACCGATATATATATTATAATATATGCCTGAAATTTATATAAAGAAAATGAAACAACCCACTGGCGGACCCGAAATAATATTAAGCAAAATGTTGAACAGCAGTCGGGTCCACAATATCGGGTCACAGCTTATCGCATGGGAAAGAGACTGCACACTTGGTTTTCGCCGATAGCGAAAATAATATGGACCCGATAATTTATCAAAAGGGATTATTTCCTTCATCGGGTCCGGCTCATCGCAAATAGTAAAAACAACTTTTAAAGCTTCACTTCTATTCCGCCGATGCGACATGCCAATGCGATATCAGCTGTTCGCTCATCGCTGAATCGCTGAGTTCGCTCATTTCTGGAGCGCAGTTGAAATTACATTTCAACATTTAAAAGGCAAATCGAAATGCAGATCTTCAAGAGCAGGAGCGCTCTTAAGCAAACACGCCAGCACGTCCATTTCTCTCTCGTCAAATTCCTTCAATTCTACCATCACATACCGCAGATTGGCAAGTGGGGGGCTTAAACGCGCTGGTAACTTATCTCTACCTAATTCCTGCATTGCATTACAAAGAGAAATCCGTTCTAACTTCGACTTAAATAGCAAAAAAACAAAAATTAAATACTAATCATAACCCTAGGAACTATTCCTTACCAGAAGAAACACGCCATTTATTACCAGGTGCTCAAGATGAGGAAGCCCTTGCAGCAGGCTGATAAGAGGAAAAGTCATCTCCTTTTCCCTTTCAGGCAACGGATCACAAATGTGAATTCCAAGGTTTTTCAAAGCTTTGAAACTCACCACTATCTCAACAAATCTCTGCGCCGAGAGACTGTCGTATTCGCCGTATTCGCCGATGAAAGTCGAATCCATTTTCAATCCAATCACATTTATTTCGCACTGCATTTCTAGCGTAACAATCAGAACTGAAAGCTCGTGAAAGAACACCTCATTCACCCTTAGATGATGTACCAAACATACCTCAACGACTCTAATTGTGGGACAATTGACCGTTAAAACCTCTATGTCATCCCATACCATTACATCTAAAAGCAAAATGTTGGGAGCGGAGATGGTGGGCTTATTCAGGCCAGTGCAGGAACATATTTGGAGCTTTTGCAGATGTGGGCAATGTGATGCAAGCCAGGATAATGAATCATCTGTCAATTGCATGTCTGTGAAGGAGCAACTAATGAGATGGTTGAATCCAAAGGAATGTGTTGGAATATGGGTGAGAACGAAACTGTTGAGTGTGAGCGTAGTGAGATGAGTGCAAAAGAAAAGGGCAGGAGGTGGGATTTCTTTTACCCTGTAATAGCCGAGATGGAGGTGTTGGACATTCTTGTCTGTTGCATACTGCACCCATTTCCATACGCTTTCGCGGCCAAATTCCCATTTGTTATCAATTGGGTAGGTGCGAGTGCCTGTACTGTCGTTGAAAAGATGAAAGGCCTCTAGATCGAAGCAATGTGATTGCAGAATGCTGGAGATTGCATTCTCTGCCGTGGAGATGGATGACGGATCCGGATCCGGTGTGACAGGCCCCTGCAAGAGGAGATAAGGACATATTTTGAGTTGGGGTATTTGAGTGTAAAGAAACCTCCATCTTCTCGAAAGAACTGAGCATCTGACTGCCTCTCTGATGGGGACTTTAGAGAGGATGAATCCCAGAATCTCATTTGGTAATGAGGAAAACTTGTCTGAAGGTACAGGCATGATGATGTTGGACAGTTAAATTTAAGCTTCTGTGGAAGCTTTTTGCAGTGATATGATCCAGATATAAACACAAAACTGTACATAATCTGGATCATACCATTGTACTGCCAAATGTTATACAGTGTTAAATTTATTATCACTGCGAAACTTGGGATGTGGAATGAATGGACTGAGAGGTGGAAGGGAGAACTGCTGGAAAGAAAAACGAGATTTTAAAGGCGGAGGGAGATTGTGAATATGGAGTAACGTGCGGAGAAACGGATGGAAATTTATGTTCAGATGTATTTCTATTTAGGATGGTCAAACATTCGGAAATTTAAGCTGCCTAAGGCGGAAATTAAGAAAATAGATGAAAATAAGTAAATAAATTCTCAACAGTCAAAAACCTTTAAAAAAATTATTTTGAAATTTCAATATTATTATAGGGATCAGCAAAGTGGACTCATATAAATCACCAAAGTCGGTTAATATCAATTTAATATCAATTTAATAATAAATGGTGAAATTTGACCATATCAATTTAAATTATAAAATAATAGGTGGGATAAAGCAAATTTGATAAAGTTTAAATATTATTTTGCTCTAAAATATATCTATTCAAAGTTATTTTTGGTTTGAATTTATTATATAGGTTAATTTTTTTAATATTATTTGTTAAATTTTTAAATTAAAAATTAAATTATATATATATTGGTTTATGAAAATGTTAGTATGTATTTTTTTAATGAATTAATTTTATTTAATATTACGTGTCAGTGTAAATTTGTATTTAAGAGGAATAATATTTTAGTTTTAAAAATATTAATAGACGTGTTTATTTTAGAATAGAGTTTTGAAAATCTTAAATTAATTATTAATAATTGAAGAGTAGATGATTGGAATTTGAATATCTATATAAAAATTGAAAGTTGATATTCATTTCCACAGTAATTTTCTTGTTTTTTTGTCTTTTATAATTAAATTGATTGATTAAAAAAAATGTCATGTCAACAACTATCATAGGAAGAGAGTTTGGCTTTTATAGGCTCATGATAATAATAAGCCATGATATCTAGCCATGGTGCTGTAGCAAACCTATTTATCCATTAGGAATCACCATGTTAAAATGAAAACTAATCTCTATGGTTAAAAATCTTGTTTCATCATTTTTTTAAATTCATATATGTTTAACTTATATATTAGTTTCTTTTTAAATAACAAAAATGAGAAAGATGTAATGTAATGTTTAACATTTTGACAAAGTCAAATTACACAAAATAAAAAATAAGTTAAATTAAATAAATAAAATTAGGTCAAAAGATTAATATAATGTAATGTAAACATTTTAACCGGTCAAAAGAAAATAAAAAAAACCCTATAAAAATTAAAAAATAAAAATAAGAAAAAAATAGTCTAAAATATTCATGTTGAATATAACTTATTTAAAAAGAAAAATTAAAATAACCTAGATTCATTCTAAGTAGTGATCTACCAAAAGACCAAAAAAAACCAATATCTTGATATATAGTTAGAAATACACACTTCCATCTGCCATGGACAGAAGGCACGGGATATCCAACCTCATTAAAACCTGCGTATAGCTCTAAAGCATTTAAATGTATTTACTCTTATGGAGCTGACTTGTTACTTCTCTTGACCTCTTTTTCTTATTCCTCCTAAAACCAACGTGTTCCTTACTATGTCCATAACGTACTCATATAAATCACGAAAGTGGCATAATATCAATTTAATAATAAATGATCAAATTTGACCATATAAGTTTAAACTATAACATATTTGTTGGGATAAAGCAAATCTAATAAAGTTTAAATATTATTGTGCTGTGTAATATATTTATATAAAGTTATTTTTTGGTTTGAATTTATTAAATATATTAATATTTTTATATTATTTGTTTATCTATATATATTATTTTGGTTTCTCAAAATGTTGTTATGTATTTTTTTAATCAATTAATTTTATTTATTAGGATGTGAAAACATAAATTTGTATTTAAGATGTATATTGTTTTTCTTTTTAAATATTTGCCGTGTATTTTTTTTAATGTATTAATATAATTATATTAGTAGACGTTTTTATTTTGGAATAAAGTTTTTAGACGTGTTTATTTTGGAATATTTTTGGAATAGAGTTTTGAGAAACTTAAATTAATTATTAATAATTGTTTAGAGGATGGGAATTTAAATATGTATATAAATGAAAAGTTGATATTTATCTTTGAAGAGGAAGCCTTGTCCTTTTTGTCTTTTTCATTAAATTGATTGATTAAAAAAAATGTCATGTAAACAACTATAATATGTACTGAGTTTGGATTTTATAGCCTCATGGTAATGATAAGTCACCATATCTAGCCATGATGTTGCAAAACTTTATTAGGAATCTCCATCTTAGAGTGAAGATAAATCTCTATAGTTAAGAATCTTATTTTATGCTTTTTTTAAATACATATATGTTTAACTTATTTATCTAGTATGAGATATATTTAAGGTGATGTTTAACATTTTGACAAAGTCAAATTACTGAAAACTAAAAATTAAATTAAATAAATAAAGTTAAGTAAAATGATTAATATAGTGTAATGTAGACATTTTAATGGGGCCAAAATAAAATAAAAATAAAAATAAAAATGGCCCATGGTATTCATATTCAATATAACTTAATCAGGGGGTAAATTAAACTAGCCTAGATGCATCATAACTCATAATCTGCCAAGTGATTAGAGAGATACAATCTCTTCATATGTAAACCTCTTTTAGAGTGAAAATAGACTTTATCCCTTTCCGCACTTGGTAGATCAGGAGTTAAGATGGATCTAAGCTGGTTTAGTTAGTTTTTATTAACTATGCTACCTTGTGGTGAGAGGTGCTCTCAAGCTCAATATGGTAGAGATGTTGTAACCTAACCTAATGTAATGTACCACAAACATGTTTAAAGTAAATAATGTAAATATTTTACCTTCATAAAAAAAGATAAAATTAAAATTAAAATACCCTATAAAAAAAGGAAAAGACGGAGGGTAATGACTCATACTATATACCTATGATATTAGTGTGGAGTATAGTCTTAGCATTCACATATGATATTAATGTGGAATATAGCCTATTTAAACCAAGTTGTCTTTAGTGAGACTTTTTGTAAGCTTTTCCCTTGGGTTTTTCGAGTCTAATTTCTCAATAATGTGGCCGGAATTTATTGAAATCACAAGCTAGATTTTTCAAGGTGTTAAATCCATATATGTAGCCAAAAAAATAGTTTAAATAACACAAATCAAGATTTCACCTCAAAATTTTCCATTAAATACCGAAAAGTCCAAAAAATCACATTAAAAAAAACTTCTATGTAAAGGACGAAATTGTCATCATAAATGTGTATAACACTTTGTAACATCCATCAAATCCTTAAAAAAAATATTATTTACTTGCCATAGCTAACTCAAATTTTTTTAATTCATAGATTCCTTTAACATGACCAAATATTAAATTATTGGTACTTCATTGTATCATGTGATAGGGATAAGTACTTAACTTCAACATTGTTAATCGATGGGTTTGATCCTATTCATTATGTTCAGAGAATGTTTCCCCGACTCCACATACATCATACCAACTATATTTCATTATTTTAATTATGTCGTTGGAAAGTGTACCGTGTGAAGGTATATTGTTAACATGTTATTATATGCTTCAAAACTCTAGACCTATTCGTATTACAACTTGTGTTATTAGTCCCTGCCTTCAAGCATGGACTATAGTAATCGATCACGATGGAGATAGCATTATTTTAGTTGTTTTCACTTTGGGTTTATTAGCGATAAACAAAGTTCTCAGCAACATATTAATATATCGTGTTATTTGGCCTCTTCCCGAGGACCGAAGCTGGACCGAAGCTAAAACAATAGGTTATCTTCTTTGTTTGTGTGATATTTTGAAACTTGTAAATCCTACCGCCTAAACTAATGTTAGTATTAATTTAAGAAATTAAATGTTAGCTCAAACGCTCAGGAACATGCTGGTATATATGAACATATAAGCATCCACAGGTTCCTGGCTACACCTGGCTACCCACATGGCTACTTAAATGCTTTTCTCTGCACGCTCCTTCCACGATAGCCTTCGCACAGTCTTCTGTGAAGACAACAGAAGAAGGCCCAACTTGCACCTGCGGAGTTCAAAAGCTTCTTCATGGTAAGTTCTTTGCCCCCATTGCATCCAGAGCCTGTAATTATTTGCGTCACTTGTATTCTCTGTAAGCCGTTAAGACCTGTAATTCTCTGCATCATGTAAGCCTGTAATTATTTTCGTCGCTGGTATTCTCTGTAAGCCTGTAAGACCTATAATTCTCTGCATCATGTAATTCTCTGTAAGCATGTAATCCTCTTGCAACTCAGTTATGTTTCTTTCAATCATCTTGTATTCTCTTTAACCCTGCAATCCTCTTGCAACTTAGTTATGTTTCTTTCAATTCTCTTGTAGCTCAGGTACGAGGCTCTATATTCTATATTCTCTCTGTATTCTATATTCTCTTATCACTCTCTGTAAGCACAGTTACAGTATGCTTGTTTTAATAGATACAAGTTTGATAATCTTAATTTCTAAAAAACATTGTTGTATTACAGTCACATTTATTTCTGTTACTTTTACATTGTTGTTGTATGAATCCCAATTCTGGAAAAATATGTTCTTACAACTGAGCTTAAATATGCATGTGATTTTCTTATAGATTCTAAATATTGTTCATTTTTACGGATTCAACCACGAAAATAATTGTTTCAACATTATATTTACAGAGAAAATATAGTAATTTAGCTGATTTTGTGTGGATTATTAGGGATGTAGATTCTCTTAACTAACGTAAATACCATAAATCAAGAAAATCAAATCTCCATATCAAAGCAATAAGCTGGAAACCCACCTGCAACCATAGCACAACAACAAAATTTCACGGCCAAAGTAATCACAACAATTTAAGGCATTTTTAACAACAAAATTTCAGGGCCAAAGTAATCACAACAATACAACAATTTAAGGCATTTTAATCTTCTGGTAGTCTATTCTTCCAATATCTTCCTTTTTCAAGGCTGGAACATCATTAACACCATCTCCTGTCATTCCACAGATTTTCTTCTCTTTCTGTAGCCGTCTAACTATCTAATATTTGTGTTCTGTTTTTTTTGTAGAGAAATAAATTCAAAGACTGCAACCCATGACATGTAAGAGACCGAGTATAACTTTAAAAAAGATTAAAGCAAAGAGTTACATTAAAATGTTATTGTGAGCAAGTACACAGACCTGGAAACACCTCAGTGAAGCCCATTTCAATCAATTCATCAACAGGAAGAGATACAGTTGATACACCCTTACCATGACCAAGCAATGAAGATGAATGGTACATGTTTGTACCCCTTCCAGGCCTCCGCCCTGTCCCTTTGGCAATGGACTCAAGAATCTGTTCCGTGGCTATTCCCCTTCCTGTTCTTGATGTGTCTGGGAAGTGGGGTGGATTCATCAATGTCGTTGAGCCATCTTTAGTTTCTGCGTTGAGGTTTTCTAAAAACTTTAATCTCGAGATGTTACAAAAATTTTAATCTCCATTCACAGTGGCTAGAGTCCACCATGGGTTGTTTGAGCATGCCATAGCTTAGAAGCCTTAAGGCATGTTGGCCAGGTGGTGGAGCAGACAATGATACTTGGCACGCCGATTCTGGATCACTGTTTCCAAGCCAAGCAAGCATGTTTCCAATAATTTCTGGTTATTAATCAAGCAAGCCTCTCAAGGACGTGTAAATGTTACAAATATTTTAATCTGCATTCACTCTAGCAGTGGCCAGAGTCCACAATGGGCTGCTTCCAAGCCAATTCTGGATCGTTGTTTCGAAACCAATTAAGCTTGTTTACAATAATTCCGGCCATATTTTGAGAAGAAAAGAAGAAAATCTGGTAGGGGAGCGAAGGCATACTCTTACAGTTACCATGCGGTTCAGGGATCTTAGAGTTCCCATGCAATTCAAGGATTTGGCCTGTAAATTCGTTATCAAGAACAAGAATACTCTGAAGCTTTCCTCCATTGCACAAATCCGAGGGAAGCGGGCCACTGAGCATGTTCCAATGTTATATGCAAGCAATTTCTAAAAAACTTCACTACAATCTGTTCAATCTTCGCCGACTCTGCACTTTGAACCTTGAACTCTCTGAAAAAATATATGTTTTCTGCCTGTACACTGATCTGGTTGTCACATTATTCGGTATACATGCAGGTTGGCCTTCGTGATAGAAAAGCCTCCCAAATAATGGCGTCACACACACACTTTCAGAAAACATTGGCATCGCACAAATAGTTTCAGAAAATGAGATAAACAATGGAATCGCGCTGAGAAATTCATAAAATGGTGGCAGTGAGGAAAACAGATTGAGTTTTTTCAATTTCAAGCCACGAAAGGTAAAGCTCAATGAACATTCATTGCGAAATTAAACGATGGCTTTCTGAATTGGGTTACATATGTTAGCTTGATGCAACATTTAAGTGGCGCTATTACGGATTGCATGCTATGTAATGGTGATAGAGGATAGAGTGGTAAGGCATGTGGCTCTCATGCGAAGGCCCACATAGTCCACTAACTTTTTTTTTTAAATTTTTATTTTATTCCACGCATTATATTTATTTAAGTTATCGGGTTCGATCTATAGACAGAGCTGATTGAAGGAGACCCAATCTGATCTGACTGAATGATGAGATACTTTTCTTAAGCTTACTTAGTTAGAGGGCTATTCTAACTTGTATTGGTAAGGGGTAAATTGAAAGACAACTTCTGCTTTATATTGCAATCCGATCAACGTCCCATCATGGGGGTTTCTATATATATCCTTCCTGACTTCATGTACGAATTCTAGTATATATATTTTCGTTGGCTTTAACTATTATCGTATGCGCTGTAGCAGATCTTGAGAAAATTGTAAACTTTTTTATGGAAAGAGCACAACCACAAATTATTGCCTTGCAATAATATAGTATCCTCTCTGTGTTTTCTTTTCTATTAGATATACAATGAGTATCTCAGGATTCATGACAAGTTCTTTGAGAGGGATATACAAGAGAAGGTTGTTATCAGCTCTTCATAAAATCAATGGCCTAGGCAGAGATAAGCGAGGGAAGTTGAATTTAGTGAACGAGACGAGAAGAATCAAGCTTGCAGCAGACCTATCTCTGGCCTTGACATCTCACGGGACTCCTTGCAGCCGAGCTCTTATAAAAAAACATATTTCACTTTTAAAGACAGATAAGCGCCTTGTGAAAGAGATTATGGGAAACACATATTACTCTCAACATTAGCTTAAGTTCAAGCAGCATGAAGGTTTTCATGGGTTGATTGGCAGAATGAAAAAGTACATGAAGGCACCCATGATCATGATCAATCCCTGTGAGGCCTTCTACTTATGAGATTGCATTGATTGAGAGGACAAGGCAGCTCAAGAAACTGATTATTGGTGGTGAATCCATGAAAAACTCTTCTTTATTAAGAGAGACAGCTGATTATATCGTTTCTCTCACAAGGTAGGTCAAAGGAGCTTGTCACTATTATCTTCTCCCTGGATAAGCAATCTTTCCTTGATCAATGAGAATCTTAAAGCTCTTGAAGGTTACGTCAAAGGAGATCTCTCTTGGTCTTACTTTCGAACAAGCCCATTCGTGTTGGTGCTTCTATTCTATCTTCCTCCCCTCCCTCCCAACACTAATCATTGATCTCGGAGTTACTTCAATTCACGCACCAACCCCAAAAAACCCAAAAAATAAAGCACTCTTCCGTCTTCGTGGCTTAGGCGGTCATTCCTGGTTTTCGAGGTGAGTGGGGGCTGGATTTCAATTCAAGATGACAAGCAGGATGGAATTCAAAGGTGTTTAATATATTTACTAGCTCCACACCAGCGTCTATTTCCTAATCCGACTTTGGCAGGGACTTGCTGCTCCGCAGCCCTCCTTGTTTTTCTTTGGAACTGGAGTTATAATCCACCGATACCTAGCATTGTAACATTATTAAACTCCTTGTCATTGTCATGGGCTCTTCAGTGGATACGTACCCAGTGTTTGGAGATTAGGAGTGGCACAATACCATCCATAGATATGCCAATTCCTCGATCTGATGGTCCAAAGGGGCTAGGGTTAGTTATCGGTGTAATCACCCAAATCATGCTGCCTCATCATTCCATTATTGTCTCCTGTGCCTCCAAAATCACTACACACCAACGAACCCTAGTCATTGTAATCATCAATTTTCTCTACCTCGAGGCTGAGGCATCACTATCAGGTACCAGGTTGCAGTTGAGTTGGACATTGTTGGAATTCCATTATGGTTTTCTTCTTGTAGGAATTATACTTTAGCGACAACAATTATACTTACAACTAATTACAATTAGTTGTAGGAATTCGTTCTTGTAACGTCAAAGTCTATAAGAAATTTAATGATGCCATATAGAACTCGAATTGGTTATGTAATTTTTTTTATATTTTTTACCCAATATTATTATCTATATACTTTTCTGGAATTGTGAGAGCAATTTTCATTTCAGTTAAGTTATAATGGATAAGATAGACTTGGTGATGCTTAGTTTTGTCGAGCCCTAAAATCATAATTATTCATCATAGATAGTTGTCTCATGCATCATTATTCAATCATCCTCCTACAGAAAGATCACACATGTACATATACACATATGGTGAGAGAATTCAAAAGTATACAAGGTAAGGAGTAAAATCCCATGCAATGGATTCCGACAAGAGAAATTTAAATAATGTCACTTGGAAAATCAAGTACCTCCACCCAACCTAGAAGTGACTTCCTTTAGTTCAGCCCCAAGCCAAGAGTTCTTGCCATGGATCAACTGCTATGGATCAAAATGTTATCACCAAATCTAACTCTGGTAGGCTGTTGATCAAGTAGACTCTTAGTAAATCTTTCAAACCAATATTTTGGCTAAGGCTTAGCCTCCTTGACCTGATAGGGCTCTCTCAATAGGTTTAAGATTTAGGCATTCAATATTCATATATTTTGTAGTTTTTAACCCAAGGAGAAGTGCTTCATACTCCCCCACATTGTTAGTTACTTCAAACTCTATCTTGAATGAGAGGGGTATCACGTGGCCCTCAGGAGATGCCAAAAATACTCCTTCCCCATTTCCATCTTTTGATTTGGCTCCACCAAAATATAATTTCCATACTTTGCTTTCACTTGCATGTTGATGTTCTACATGCCATATTAGGTGGACCGATGTTTCCTCTAAGATAGACTCATCTTATTCTAGGAGTAGACAAGAGAGGTTACTTTGTTTTCCATACATTGGGGAGTTTTGTGAGCCTTTAGCTGAGGTCAGAGTTTTTAGAAATCTATATTCTGTACATATCCTCCTTTGTTCTCCTCCAAAGGTGGGAACGGTGGCATAAGTTAGATCAAACTTGATAAAGCCCCCCAGCATGGAATCCCAAATCTAAACAACAGCATGCCAAAATGATGGTGTATATCTTCCAATATTATGTCCATTAACATGCTCTTCGCAGGGATCTAAGCTAGGTTCACCACCAAATCCTTTATCATTCCCAAAAATTTAACCCTCTTGGGGTCAAAGGAGTATAGGTTGTTGTAGGGCCTAGTGATTTGCAAGCCAATATGTTCCATTACCTCCTATGGCACGAGGTTGTGGGAGGCTCCAAAGTCCAAAATGAAATTATGAAAAAGGAGGTCATGGATTCCTAGAGTCACATAGAAAGGTTCAGTAGAAGGATCAAGTTCTTCCACATGTGGCCCAAATACCACTATTGGCCTCTCTTCCGAAAGATTTAGAGAATCATGGGTGGGTGGTGAGACTGGTGGATGCATGAATTGAGATACCTAAGCTTTATAGGTAGGTTGCTTCAAAAGCTCAGTCAGTGGAACAAAAATCTTTACCTATTCAAGCTCCTTTTGAAGGTTGAATGTAGATTGGGTATTTTCTATACCTCCTAGCTCTGCTTCTCCTTCACTACCACCAGTGTTTTTCTACAGTACATGTGCCTCCTCTGCTGTGTGACCCTCTGAGATATGTCTTTCCTTATTCAAGGGGAATTTTCCTCTATCAGGGTTAGAATTCAACTTACCTTTCCCTTTATATGTTACTAAGGGAATATTTTGGGGGGCAGTCGGTTCTTGTTGTTTTTGTTCCCTTGACATCTTTATTGAAGATATTCGATCATACCTTTGGTGTAGTTGTTCTTGCATGAAATCTGCCAATTGTTTATAATAATAATCTATATCTTCCTCCTTTGTCGTTGTTTCTCTATCATGAACGATCTCCTAGTGAGCCATATCTCCATGTTCTTCTCCAAACAAAGTGGAATATAATTTTCCCTTCACCTCCTATGTATCTGACCATTTTTCATTAAGATAATCTTCTAAATATAGAGGATGACAAATCTGATCCATATATTCCTTTCTTTCCCTTGGAGGTATCTACAAAAAGGGCCTTCTATATTGTGAGTTATATCC